>JALPQI010007223.1:0-54422 GCA_025490895.1 Thaumatotibia leucotreta | reverse complement strand
AAGCTAATTACTTAAAAAAACGCAAATCAAAATACCTAAATAACAAAATAATTTGATTTGTTTCGCAAACACTTGTTACAGTATGCTGTCATTCAAAATCTAATAAAACTCATTGAAATTAGTAAATTTCTGCGTCCACTTCCCTTTACCACACATTTTCGTTACGTAACATAAAAAATACGTTACGTTTTGTAAAAATGTAACGTATTCGTAACATAAGTGTAACATATATTTGAAAAAAGGTTGATTATCTTGGTAAATAATTGCAATCTGAACATAATAATACATGCTACTGACGTTTGAAACTAAACCCTTTCGTATGAAAAAACAGCCGTTTAATAATAATCACTACTTACCGTAAAAATCACACTACCACTTCAGACGTTTTTTGCTAAAACTTTCGCCGCGTGCACTGTGACAACCATTTGTTAACGATTTAATGGGAGTGAGTGTGCCTATGGGTGTTGCCCTACTAGAATAAGAGTTCCTAGCGTCGATAAACAAATTTCTACCAACATTGGCTTAAATATGACCTTAAAAAAGCGTTACGAAAGTATCGTAACGTAAGTTTGGAATTGGTGACCCAAAAAGTAAAGGGAAAGAAAACAGTAAAATTGTTCACATATCATAAGTCCTTAATGAACGAAGCAATCGTTTATCATTATAATTTGGTTTAAAATCAAACATTTAATGCTGACAAGTTTAATAATATGAAAAAAAAAAGGTTTTAAGTACTCGTAGTCGAAAAAATTACTCGACTTACGTTACGTTTTTGGCAGAAATATTTATTTATTAATTTTAAATAAAGAGCTAAATTAGCTATTTCATTTGATTACATGTAACTGAGCATAGGGGAATATTTTAAAATTGATCGGAGTTCTCTAGATGTTATCAGTTTTGTTTTATGAGCAAGACAAATTTTAAGCTCCGAATTCGTCAAAATCCGCGGCCTTACCCATATATTCCTTTAGCAAGTTTTCCACTTACTGAATTCACATGTAATTTCCATGACAATGTTGGATCCAGATTGAAACCAAGTAGTTTCACTGATTGAACACTTTCAATTATTGTGCCATTTGTCAGAGGTATTACCGTAGTTTAAGTATCCCTTTGCCGAGGGTGGAATGTCATTATATTTGGTTTCTCAGGATTTAGTTTTAGTCCATTAATTCGGAACCACCACTGCAACTTTTCCAAGATTATGCTTATTTTATTGACTAATTTGTCATCATATTCATCTTTAACAATAATTGTTGTGTCATCTGCATATAATATTATTTCTCCATCTATGTCAAGTTTATCGATATCATTTACAAATAATGAAAATAAAATGTTGCCTAATGATGACCCCTGGGGTACGCCAATTGTCGTTGATTGTGCTTTTGACCTATAAAACTTTCCACTGGCTTTTATTTCTACAGTCTGTTTCCTTTCTGATAGAAAATATTTTAATAATTGTGAACTTTTATCTCTAATGCCATATGTCTTAAGTTTAGCAAGTAACAAGGAATGATCCACCGAGTCGAAGGCTTTTGATAGGTCTAAAAATATTCCAGCAACTATTTGCTTATTTTCTAGGCAATTTATCACACTTTCTACAAACTTTTGTGTCGTCGCCGTGGTGGAACGACCTGGTCTATAGGCATACTGCGCATTCGACAGCGCGCCGTTTTGTTCGACATGCTTTAGAATATCATTTGCCATTATAGATTCAACCAATTTCGATAGTGTAGGAACAATAGTTATAGGTCTATAATTTCCTACATCGGTTTTGTCGCCCCTGCCTTTGTAAATAGGACACAGATGGGTATTTTTAAGAGATAGAGGATAGCTAATGGAGCATAAAATGTTATTTACCAGATACGTCAGTTGGTCTGCCAGGACATAAATAATACCAAATAGAATATTTCCCGACATTTCATAGATGTCTTTTGTATGAGACTTCGATATTTTTAATTTAGCTAGTTTTACTAGCTACTTGTGTATGTAGGTACTTCATATTTATTATTTCCTATGGCGGCAGAGTATACTTACTTACTTACTACGGTGGCTCGATGACCCGAAGAGGATCTTGGCCTCAGACACAAAAGAACGCCACTCGTCTCTGTTCTGCGCTACCTCACGCCAGTTGGGTACCCCGAGTGCAGTCAGATCTTTGGTAGCTTCGTCAATCCAGCGGTATCTGGGACGGCCTACGGGACGTTTCCCGTTAGCTACGCCCATATACGCTCTCTTGACCGCACGATCTTCACCATCCTCTCCAGGTGACCGAGTCATCGCAGTCTTATCGACTTGGTTTCGCCAATCACGTTCGGCATATTTAATAGGTCCTCCAGTTCCCTATTTTTGCGTCGCCTCCAACTTCCGTCCTCACTTCGGATTGGTCCCAGGATCTTCCGCCAGATCTTCCTCTCTGCCACTAAGAGCTTGCTCTCTTCTTTTTGGGTCAATGTCCAAGCTTCACACCCGTACATCAAGATTGGCCTAATGACAGTTTTGTAGATACGAATCTTGGTCGGTCTACTGATCAGCTTGGACACTAGAATTCTATGGAGCGCGGCAGTGCATCTTAGGGCATTTTGGATTCGAACGGTCTATGGCGGCAGAGTATAATTTTAATAATAGTTTTTAAGTTTTATTTTATTTATTTTAGTGTTGTTATTTTTACTGGAGATACTTTGTAAGTAAATGAAATAAAGGATTATTCAATTACTGTTTTGGAAATACTTAGAATATTTTTAATAGTATTTGTCCTTTTGATCTTATTAAATACAAGATACAAGAGAAGGAATGTTTCGTTTTAAATATGTTTTGCAGTTTTGTAAATTATCTTTAACTTACAGCACATCAAATATTTATTAAAATTATTTATAGACTACAATAAGAGTTATCGATAGCAGTTATATCGATATTCAATTTAGTCAATCTTTTGTTCCTGCTAGAATAATATCTTGGTATAAACAAGGTGGAAAGGGACGACGTTCCTTCCAGATACCGACCGAGTCTACCAACCATTACGATGAACTTTCAGTGACACTAACATCGAAAGCGTACATGGAAAATTGACACTAATCGCTCACTTTGTATGAGGGGTTACAGTTTTTTAAAGATATTTTTATGTTGGTCCTATATTTAAAATTAATCGTAATGGTTGGTAGACTCGGTCGGTAGCGGGAAGGAGCGTCGTCCCTTTCCACCCTGTATAGTGTATATGTCATCAATTTATAGTGAATCGTCGATGCATAAGCCAGGATAAACTTTTTTTTAACTCATTGCCGCATTGCCGGATCCGATTTGGCCAGTTCAATTCGAATATTATAATAGCTACGCTAAAATTCGTCTCAGAAACCTGTATTTAGCAATGAAGGAACTATGTAAAGTGACTCAATACCATAGTTTGATCAGATTCTAAGAAATCTAATACTACTTGTAATTATGATAATGTTCTAGGGTAGGCTAGGAATCCAATGAATTGAATTTACTTGTTTTCATTGCTTTTGAGTGGTGATAGCAGAAAAAATGATAATTTGGGTAAATACCCCAAATTTTGCTATGGGTGTTGTAAGAGTGTCGTAAGGTAAGGGATTAAAGTGACACTTATCTCTAAATTTATTGAAGATTGATGACGGGCAACAGTGTCACTAAATATAGTGGATACGCTACTGAATCCGCTTTCCTAGCGTGGCGATTATAGGTTCCTCTTTATTCGTTCATATGCATAGTTAATAGGAGAGGCTCTTGTCCAGCAGCACCAGTCCAGATGCCTATCTCAACTCAACCTTGCCAGTCATGATGATGATCACTTAACAATGTAAATTTTTTTTTTCAATCGATCCATTTGTTTCACTAATTAAGTACTGATTTTTCAATCCCAGTATCTTTCAAATAAAATAAATGTTAGCTTTATCATTTTTTGACCGATCTTTGATGACTTGAGATAAGGATGATAATAATTTGAACTAACGGATCATTTTAACTGAGGATTGGAAAATCAGCTCTAAACTGACTGCCCTTTTTCTGGTTTTCTTTAAACAAAACCTCGGCATGTAATCGGAATACAGGGCCAGCTCAAACGTAATGGGCGCATAAATAATGCAACGTCCATTTACTCACAGCTGTCATTATTATCGGAACAGAATTAACTCCATGATAGCCGAACCTTTATCCTTTTAACCAACTTTTAATGGGACATTTTGGACAAAAACAGAATTAGGATTGAGTTTTAATTTATTGCATGAAATATTTGTACCGTGACAGGTATTTGGTATTACGAGTAAGTCACTATTGCCCTCGAAGCGAAGTAAACATTTTTTTTTATTTGACGAAGTAGACAACTGAGCTCTCAGCCCACCTGATGGAAAGTAGGAACTGAGGCCTATGGACATAGTGATCGAATATCGCCTATGCGCTGCCTAGCCTGTGTATTAGATGGATTGACTCTATCTATGCCAGTAATTACACCGACTATCTTACCCCCAAACCGAAACAATATGTACATGAATACAAATCTTTTGTATTCATGTAGGTACACTTTATTGTTGATAAATTTAATGAACCTCTTTGTGAAATTACTTAAAAATACCTATTGTTCGAAGAATAACACTTATTCTCAGATAGTACTTAGTGTCAAAACTCCATAGGAACTTGACACCAGTATCTAATCTTAATTATCGTAAGCCTTTTTCTTCGAATAAAATTTTGGTGAATTTGAGCCTTAGGGTGCGGCTCCACAGACGCGGAGCGGAGCGGAGCTGAGCGGAATTGACCAATTACATTCTTCAAATTCAAAATTCGAAACACTGTGATGCGGTCTCATTGGCCGAGCTCCCACAGCTCCGCACTCCTAGTTTATACATTGTTGATAATTCCAACCGTATAACCTTGTGTTAGTGGCCTAGCCCAAAAAAAATCCTGCATATGGAATGAACTTATAAATCTTATAACCCTTTACGACCGAGACAAACATTTTCTAAAATCTTATGAAAAATGCATGTAGATCGTTTTAAATTATCTTCTTATACTTGTAAAAAATAATAAAAAAAAATCGAATTGCCTTTTATCATTAAAAAAATCGCATGCACGAAAGTGACGTTCAGGATCTATACGTAAATGCAAGATCTTGCAAATTAGTATGGACATGCATAAAAACATTAATAAAACACTTTATTTATGAAAAAGCTTCCTATTATAAGCGATCTTATATTTTTAGGGTTCCGTACCACAAGAAGAAAAAAAACGGAGCACTCATAGGATCACTGGCGTATCCATCTGTCCGTCTGTTACAACCAATTTACTCCGAAAGTACTACTGGGCAGATTGAGTTGAATTTTCGCACACCTATGTAAATTGGTGACTCAACGATGGATGTAAAACGTAAATAAATGAGTTTTAAATGTGAAAGCTACTTTTAGACGGTAAATTAGAAAATAAAAATCAAAATTTTCACTTCATGATTTCAAGAAGATAAAATTGAAAAACAGAAAAATAATTAAGGCTAATTAAAAATAAAACTAACTACAAATATAAACTAAGTAACAATAAAACTATCTATAAATATAAATTTGGCCCCCTGGGCAAGGTGCCCAGCACGCAGGCGGCATTCCCGCGCTGGATTGCAACAGCAATCCTTTGCGCAAGAAAGCCGCCCGCGCGAGGATCGCCCGTGGACTCCCTGAGGCGTTTGCTGATGGCCTTGTGGAGCCCGCGTGCCCCCTTGCCCCAGGGACCAAGTGTCTCGACGCCAAAAGCTACAAACTCGTAGTTGGCGCCGAGACAGCTATATTTATTAATTTTCGCCCGCTCCCGGGCGTCCGCCGCCGCCCCAGCCTGTTTGCAGGTAGCTGAGATATAGGACGCCGCCAGCGTATCGGCGCAGGTGGCGTCCCAAACCAAAGCTCTCCCCAACCTCCAGGGAATCAATGACATCCCGTCAGGGCGCTTACCATCGTTCCGCACGATCTGGGGTTCCAAACATGCGGGGACGTTGGCACTGACGAGCGCCCGTCGCAGGATGTCATTGATAGCGGAGTGACGGGGCAGGCGACCCTGGCCCGAGGAGCAGACTAAACTATGATGGCCGTGGCGATCTGCGGGGGCTCCACACGATACGCAAGTATGGTCTACACATACATCAGCCCCGACACGGAGACCGATGGCTATACGGAGCGTGCAGGGGTCAATGAAAGTGCCAATATTGGGCGAAGGGTAGGCATTGAGCCACTGCCCAGATTCTGGCTTGGATACTGCAAGGAGCCTTGCGCGATCCTTGCCAGATGAGGTATCAATCAGGGATTTAAGGTTGGCGGCCGAGGATATGTTATCCCAAGCCCTTTGCATGTGGGGTTTTGAGGGAATAATCGGATTTGGCCCAGCCCGCCAGGCATCCTTGGCTTCATCAAGGCACGCGATCTCACAGTTTGTTGCCGAAAAGGCCAAGATTTTTCCTACGAGATCTGACGAGCCATGAACTGAAGACAAGAATGCAGGCAAAGCTATACTAGCAATTTTTCGTGTTCCAAGACCACCAAATCTGATTGGCAGCGAGGCTTGGGTCCAAGCTTGCTCACTGAAATGAACATTAAGAATGCATTCGAGTTGAGACTTTAGAAGGCAGTCAATGGGTTGAATGACGTTCGGAAATTTCCAAACTGGACTGCAACGTAACAAATAAGTAAATTTAGGGATGAGGGTGCAAAATTTGAGAATGAATAAAGCGGAGTGGCTGCTAATTTTTGTTAAACGTTCCGAATTATCGCGAAATTTAGACATGCACTTATTCAAAACGGTTGGAATAGCCTCATCAAAGATGGGTGATCCGAGGAGGTGCAGATTGTCCTTGGATAGAATTTTGATACCTGGGGCTAAACTTGTGAATTTTTGAATAAGATGGGGTGCCGATGAAGTTTCAATATTATCAGAGATATACAATTCACATTTATCAAAATTAAGTTTTAGACCAATATCACTAAATTTTTGCGTAATTTCAGTTAAATCATCTAAGACAGTCTGGGAGTCTCCGCCGAGGGTGCCATCATCCAGGTACCACACATTTAGCTTGGACCTAAGATTGTGTATAATTGAATTTATAGCCAAACTGAATACTGCGGCGCCCAAAGGATCGCCTTGTTGGCAACCCACGGCAGAGAGAATTTCTGTACTATTGAGAACTAATTTGGTAGGGGTATGATAACATAACAGTATATAAAATTGTATTATCAATGCTAATAATAATATGATAAATGGATTAAAGCGACGATTTTTTGGAGTCGACGTGTAATAACCAGTACTATTTGCAATATACAGGGTGTTTGGTTAGCGGTGTCGGAGCTTTTAAGGGCTTAAACTACAATCAATTTTATCGATAAATTACCATACAATTTTTTTTTTGTGCCAACGATAATTAAATGGCGGCCATTTTAAAATTTCAAACAGACGAATACGGGCGCACGTGATATTTCTGGAATTATACGTTTGTTATCGGTCCTATCCTTGCAAAAAAAATGTCGTTAGAGAGCTCATTAAATAGCAAACTAATTAAGCTAATCATTTGACTCCACTATTTGAACAACAAGGCTAAAAAAATTGTTTTTCATTCAAATTTATAAAAAATTCACCTTAATTTTTCAATTAATTTAATTTTGCATGAAAACTAGGTCGTTAAGATAGGTTTTTGGTGTTGTTATTTGTTAGTACAGGATGTTAGCTAAAAAATAACACCATAATTACAGTTATACCTTAAGTACTTTAGGAATTAGAAGTGCTCAAACATGCACTGGACCACAGAGCACGGACCTCTTTAGTGTGTAACCTTAGAGATAGAGGCGGCCTTGGCTGTCATTTTCATAGAAATCGACCGTGTCAGGTAATTTTGACATGTTAATGTAAATAGTGTTGTGGTATGGCTCGATATTTTTATCGATAGATTAAAACCAACAGATATTTGACTAAAAATGTTACTTGAAAAAAGCTATTCAAACATTCTCATTTTTAAAATCTCACTAAAATGATGTCGTTATGAATGATACCTATAAAAATAGTAAAATTTATACATTTATTTGAATTTATATTTACAATAAGTACCTACTTACATTAAGTTGTTAGCTTTAAGGTTAAAGTTAAACAACAAGTGTTAAGGGTAAGGCTTGACAGTTAGGCTAGTTATATATGTTACCTTTGCATTGGTTTGTTTGTTCAAGGTGTGCAAACTATATCTACTTATATTACGTTATAAAACGCAAAAAGAAAATTGTAACTATAAATGGGAACTAAAATTAAACGATCAACTGTAAGGAGTTTAGATGGTTAGGTAATTTAGGTATTATATATGAGGACAGATTAACTAGATGTATAAATGTATAAAGATATTTTTAAATTCGTAAATTGTACCGTTTTACGTTTTCTTGAAAGATTATCAGATGGGTTACTTGGGACAAGAAACACCTGGAAATTACATACTTAAATCAATATGTATTAACAGATATCAACAGAAATCCTTTAAGAGGTACTTTACTTTTAAAACATAGTCGCCGTTATCCAGCGTTCTCTGACACATGGTTCTATAGGAAATCTAAAAACTAAGTCAGAATTTCTTAAACTATATGTTTTTGTATAGTTGCTTCATTGTCTGCACTCTAGATAAATATTATATTATTGCTAAATATAAATAACTAAATAAATGTTTGGGGGACAGTCTCATACAAATCAACCTAGCCCCGAACTAAGCAAAGCTTGTACTATGGGTGCTAGGCGACGATATATATATGTACTTAAATAGAGAAATACACATAATTATACTTACTTATACATAGGAAACGTCCGTAACTTGGGAACAAATATTGAATTTCTACTAACACCGTTTAGTTGTAAGAGTTTACATAGACTATCGATAACAAATTCAGCGTCGTGCCTCTTCACTATGTCTCTCGCCCATACTAATTTTATATTGAATTTAATATAACTTTTTTTACTTGCCTGTGATAGGAAACGTTTGAATTTTGTTTATTAACGTACGTAGACTGGTTCCTGCACCAGGTTACAGAGCAATGTGGCATTCTTGGTATATTTTTATAGTTTATATACCCGTGACGTCCCGAGAGGTACTGACAGCACATATGCGTAAAACGCATATGCGCGGCACGGGTTTTGTCTGTCACGCCGTCTCTCTATAGGCGCCCTAAAAGTTCCAACCTCCTTGCACTGGACGGATGGAAGGCGGCCACTTCACTAGTCAGTATACTGCTGACATTCATTTGTTTATGGATTTTGCATCGGGAACGATAAATGCAGCTGTTTTGGTGTATGTTTGAGCACTTGTAATTCCTAAAGTACTTAAGGTATAACTGTAATTATGGTGTTATTTTTTAGCTAACATACTGTACTAATAAATAACAACACCAAAAACCTATCTTAACGACCTAGTTTTCATGCAAAATTAAATTAATTGAAAAATTAAGGTGAATTTTTTTATACTTTTAATAAAAAATTTTTTTTTTAGCCTTGTTGTTCAAATAGTTGAGTCAAATGATTAGCTTAATTAGTTTGCGTATCTAATGAGCTCTCTAACGAGATTTTTTTTGCTGGGATAGGACCGATAACAAACATATAATTCCAGAAATATCACGTGCGGCCGTATTCGTCTGTTTGAAATTTTAAAATGGCCGCCATTTAACTATCGTTGGCACAAAAAAAAAATTGTATGGTAATTTATCGATAGAATTGATTGTAGTTTAAGCCCTTAAAAGCTCCGACACCGCTAACCAAACACCCTGTATACTTTTACTGACTGGGAAAAACGAAGAATCTGTAAATTACATTACATTATACATATTCACACAAGAAAAAAAACGATATTTACTACACATTGAGTTTTCCACAGTAATTCAACAATAGATTTAAAGATGTGAACGGAATTAACTGGTTTTAATAGCCAAACAAGAAAATATTTGTGGTTAAATACTTAAAAAGCTTATGCTAGAAAGTACTACGTCATGCACAAGCAGAATTAGCAGTAATCTGGCACCTAGCTTTAGTGATGATGTGAATCCGAAGATACACATAGCAAAGTTTACCGGAAACTATCAAGATTGGACGTCCTTCTACAATGTGTTTTCTTCATTCATCCACGAATAAGCAAAACATAAGAACAGTTCAAAAGAGCAACATTCATAATAGCAAGGCCAAAGCAATTCGAGAGATATTAGGTATGGACACCTATGGAGTGCCTAACAAAGATGAAAATACAAGATATTATTAACCCAGTTCCTTGGATACGCTAATTAAAATACGATGAAATATATACCTAACGAATTAGACGAAATATGTAACCAATTCTTCAAAACATATGACTATCTTTCTTGGGTTCATTTTATGCGTAAAGATCGATTATGCATATCCGTGCAAATATTTATGACGAGCTCCGTCCGAACCTACAATTTTGTGCACTTATTATTTACGGGCATATTGTTTACACAAAATCACTTAATTTTATTCTAATTTGTGCTAAATAAAAAAGTTTAACTCTTTAAGAGTAAGTATCACTCAATAAATAGAATGTTTGTTACCGCAAATATACGAAATTACGAACTTACATGTGCACCTACTCCCACCAAAATACATCGCCATCTTCAACGCTGTCTTGCGACTGACTGATGCGGCCGCCCTAGGGAATTTGCTAATTTTACGTGTCGGCTAGTGTCTGCAGATTCGATCGGTATAGGTTTGAGCTCGAAAATACAATTTACTTGGTGACAGGATTTTTGCAAAGTCATTTGCAGGATTATATCAAACCGGTCGGAAAGGGTTGTAATGAAGTAGTTATGTTAAATTATATTTTAGGACAAAACAAATTCTGCCAAATAGATAGCACTCCCTGCAGTACTAGTATGTTTGCAGAACCGATCATCATCATTATCATCATGATGCCTTTCTCGAATTGGCTTATTTAGACACGAAAAACGCAAATTGCGAATGCAGCAAGAATCAAACGAGTGCTTTGGACCCAGGACTTTCAGTCACATAGGTAAGATTATTATTTTTACTAGGCTGCCTAAATACGTTGATAGGTTACTTTTAGAGCATGTTTTCATGTCATAATGCAGTAAATATTTCTGGTGTAAGCAGTTTTTCTGGTCTAGAATATTCATTATCATCATGATGCCTTTCTCGAATTGGCTTATTAACCACGAAAAACGTTGTCTTTTACAAACAGACACTGTTTAAATCATCTGCAAAGATGTACAAGGCCTGTGGATAGTAGTCAGCCGAAAGACGTCCACTGCTGAACATAGGCCTCCACCAAAGATTGCCACAATCGGTCCCGCGCCACCCGCAGCCTGCAGAACCTTACCGGCTGCCCTATATCAAAACCTAGTAACTGCTTCAGACCAAATTTTACAGGAGAGCATAAAAACATAAAAGTGTCTGCCAAATTTGTTTTTTTAAATAATTGATAAAAATCTGAACATGAATCGGTTGAATACTAATCACTGTATCAATTAACATCGTAATCATATAATTTACTCTTAATACGCACGTTTTATATCCCTTACTAACTTTGAAAACGTATTCAGCCATATCAATTTCGTCCATATCCCAAGTTCAATACCTAGTAAGGGCCCTTACTAGGTATGGAACTTGGGATATGGACGAAATTGATATGGCTGAATACGTATAAACTGGTAGTACCGTCATCAAACTCATATTTAACATGCATTATTTGAATTAAATTTATGTTGTTAAATTATGTTGAAGTACCCCAATTTAAATGCTTTATATTTGTTTAGAGTGCTTTTGTAGTATATTCATAATAAATAAATAAACGTTATGGTACAATCGTACATAAATCGGCCCTAGATCCACAGTAAGCTCAATAAAGTTTCTGTTATGGTTAAAAGATGATAATACATATATAGTATAATAGATACTTTAAAATAAATAATTTATACACCGTTGGCCTGAATAACCCGAAAGATTTAATGTAACGATTCTACAGCCTAATTAGAGTATATAAAGTTTAGTAACACATAGTCTTAAACCTCATAATTAAGGAGATATTAATTATTTAAAACAAATCATAATTAAAAAAATCTCAAGTATAACACACCCTAAGGTATGACGTAGTCACCTACTACTTTCACGCAGACGCACTTACCTAGGTGCATCGGTGTCAGCCAGTTTTACCTAATTAAGTTTGGTACCTGTCGACAAAAAGGTTTTACTACCGAAAATTATTATTTTTCATTGTGGATAAAAATATGTAACATGCAATTGATATACAGCGTAGGTAATAATTGTCACTTTATCTTTCTTATTACACTTAAAAATTGCAAGTAGTTTTTCTCTTATCAGTAAGACTGATAAGACTAGATTAATTCCGCTCTCAATCACCAAAGTGCAACCTATTTGCCATCACTGACAACTAGCTGATTGATAGTTTTAAAGTTGAACATGATTGATACATGTGACATATTTCAAACAAACTGATTTCAAATTATTACTGATTGTCACGTAAGAATTACACTGTTATAATTTAATAAATAATATTCGTTATGCCGTTTTATCCGCCGGAACATTTAGCGGATATTCATTATGTGTATGGATTTTGTGATGGTAACTCGCTCCAAGCAGTCGCTGAGTACCGAAGAAGATACCCAGGTCGCCGTGTACCACACCATTCAACTTTCACAGACATCCACAGACAGTTTCGAGAAAGAGGGCTTGGAAAGATTCAAAGAGAAAGAGCGATAAATCTGGATATACGAACAGAGAATCGCATAATGAATTTGATTACCGAAGATCCAACATTATCGTCAAAAGCAGTAGCACGAATGGTGAATGTTAATTACCGACTTGTTTTGAAGGTATGGAAAAGGTACGGGCTGCATCCTTATCATTACAGAAAAGTGCAAGGTTTAATAAATAATGATGGGCTAGCTAGGGTTGCCTTTTGCCAACGGATGACCCAGAAATTAGTTGAAGACCCTGGATTTCTAAATAAAATATTGTGGACCGATGAGTCATTGTTTACGAGAGAGGGAGTATTTGATTCCCATAATCAACATATGTGGTTGGAAGAAAATCCCCACGCAAAAAGGGAAAATTCGTATCAACACAAATTTTCCGTAAACTTGTGGGCTGGTATTATTGGCAATAAACTTATTGGTCCCGTCATATTTCCAAATAGATTAAATTCAGAAAATTATTTACATTTTCTAAATAATGAATTAGTCGAATTACTTGAAGATATCGATTTGGAAACCAGAAGAACCATGTGGTACCAACATGACGGATGCCCGGCTCACTTCGGACTAGCAGTTCGTAATTGGCTTGACGAACAATACCCTGAGAGGTGGATTGGCCGTGGAAGCAACGTCTTAGCGTTGCCCGCCAGGTCACCTGACTTAACTCCACTGGACTTTTTTCTATGGGGAACTCTAAAAGATAAGGTATACAAAACACCAGTGAACACCAGAGAAGAACTATTAGGCAGAATTATAATTATTAATAGAGTTTTTTTTGCGGTGGGTAGGCAAACAATAAACATATCAAAATTTTGTAGAGTCACTAATTTTATTATAAATATTAAAAAATAAACATTTTGAAAAAGATTTTCACTTACATGTGGTCATAAGTACCTCACTGCCTCCCACAGCTGTTATCACTACTCAAATCAAATAATTTATCATATTTCACAAAAGTCCAATTTCATCAATCATCATGGATCACTTGGCGCAATTAGAGAAGAGCATGGAGGAGATGAAGAACATGTTTGCTTCGAGGATGGCCACATTTGAGAGTGCTGCAGGTTCCACTAGCTCCACTCCGGGGGACTCTCTTCAGGCGACCAACTCAAACACCCATAACACAAGTGAAAGTGAGTACTGGGAGTTTAAGAGTGTTCTCTGGAAGGCGGTGGAATCTCTTCAAGAGCAGATGGGTCTTGTGCATAGGGCCCTAGAAGAACTGGAAGCAAGATCCCGGAGTAACATTCTTCTGCTGCACGGTTGCCCGGAGACTCAAAATGAAGAACCATCAAGCGCAGTGGCTGTTATTCTTCGTGACAGTCTAAAACTTGAGGCGGTGTCATCTCTGTCCTTCATAGCCTGTCACCGTCTGGGCAGGACACGGGGTTCTAAGCCTCGACCACTTTTAATAAAATTTGCTTGCCAAAGGACCCGAGACGCTGTGTGGGCTGCAAAGAAGCTTTTTAAGGGCTCTGGGAGGACTATTACTGAGTTCCTCACGAGCTCAAGACACGCGGTGTTCTTGGAGGCTCGAAAGAAGTACGGCGTTAGAGGCAGCTGGACCAGTGATGGGCGCATTGTTGTTCAGTGTCAAGACGGAGTGCGGCGAAAAGTGACTACGTTGGCCGAGTTACATGCGTTGCCGGCGCCGGAGGCGTCTGACGATGGTGAGCAGAGGGCGGGCCCAAGCCCAGCAGGACCGGCAGCCGCCAGTAAAGTCGCGCCGCCGCCTGCGCAGGCACGTCGTGCTAACCCAGTTCGGTCTGGCAACGGGCGGTTTGTCAAGCAGAAACCTTAACTTTCATTTGTCTTTTTGTCACTTATTTATTTTTTTCTTTTTTGTTGCGGTACTTTTCTAATTGTTTTAATTTCTCTGTTTTTCGGAATGCCGCAGGTAAATTCTGAATATTCTGTTCATATAAATGTCATTGTCAGTTGTCACTGTCACTTTAACTTTCTTTTTTTTTTTGTTGTCGACGTTCCGTTGCACAGTTTTAGTTTTGATGAAATGTATTTTTCTATTAATTTTGTTCAAACTGTGTTGTAAAATTCCCGTTTTTTTTTTTTATATATATATAAGGATTTTTGCTATACCAGCTGCTGGCGAGCAAATGAGGTGTACATTTTAGTAATTTTTGAATCATAGTCTTATTTTATTATTTATATATTCTTGTACCTACAAATATTTTTATTTATATATATATCATATGTACTCAACTATAGCACGATGTCTGGCATTTTGAATGCCAGTCTAGACAGCGAATTTTTTTCACTTTCTTCATCTAGCCATTACGACTCCATGAGTGACGTTTCGGATGTACCTGATTTGGGCGATATGTTGCATTCCAAATTCGATTCGGTCACAAAAAACTTTAACGTCGTTCACATCAATGCGCAAAGCATTCCAGCACACTATCCTGAACTTCTCACTTCTTTCAGCACCAACAATAACATTCACGCCATTCTCATTTCCGAATCCTGGCTTAAACCGTCACTTCCTTCTACACTTTATCCTTTACCCGGGTACTGTTTAATTCGTAATGACAGGACAGGTACGAGTAATGGCGGATCGCAAACAGTGCGCGGCGGAGGTGTTGCCATGTATATTAAAAGTAATATTTCTTACCAGATAGTTTCTCATTCGCCATCCGTCGGTTTAAACTCTCCTGAGTTTCTTTTTCTTCAGGTCAATATGCATCATAGTAAAATACTTCTTGGCGTTTTTTATAGCCCCTCCTCCAATATTAATTTTTTTGAAACCCTTCATAATGTTTTGGTTGATTTGATACCTCAATTTGACCACAGTATTGTGATGGGCGATTTTAACACATGTATGCTTAAAAATGACCTACGTTCTTCCAAATTACATTTTCTTTCCACTTCTTTGAATTTAACCCTTTTACCGCTTGGTGCCACACATTTCCCGCATAATGGTCCTCCCTCTCTTTTAGATTTAATTTTAACTTCGTGTCCTGACTTAGTTTCATTCCACGGACAGTTTAATGCTTCGGGTTTTTCAAACCATGACTTAATTTATGCATCTTTTAAAATTCGACCTCCGAAAATGAGGCACAAAGTAGCTATGCGTAGAAACCTTCGGGACGTAGACATGCAAGCTCTTCGTAATGACGTATCGAAGTTCGACTGGCTTCATCTACAGTTCATTGATGATGTGGATCTGATGGTTGAGGCTTTCAATAACACATTGCTTGCGATTTTTGACAAACATGCTCCATTAAGACCGACGCGTGTTAAGCATTTTCCGGCTCCGTGGCTCACGCCGGATATTAGGGAGCTCATGGCTAAGCGCGATAGAGCTCGCGTTAAGTCACGACATGATCCATCAGAGGAAAAGCTTAATAGGTATTATTCTTTACGAAACCGCTGTAATAAAGTCTGTAGGAGTGCAAGACGGCGCTATATCCACCAGTCCATAGAAGATTGTCCTCCCGCGAAACTGTGGAAATTCCTAAAATCACTTGGGGTGGGCAAAGCTCAATTTAATCCTCCAAACACCTTTGACTTAAATGCAATCAATAACCACTTCAGTACTTCTCCAGTAATTCTCGATCCTTCTATTAAACAAGCAACACTCTCACTTCTTGCCAATAACATACACCCTGATTTGCCTCACTTTGAACCTGGTGATATTTCGCCGCAAGATACGCTTGCCATCCTAAAGTCCATTAAGACGAAGGCTGTCGGTGAGGATAGCCTGGGTTTGGACATGCTCATGCTTGTGGCGGATTCCATTGCTCCCATCCTCTCTTTTATTATTAACTTCTCTTTATCCACGGGTACATTTCCTGCATCCTGGAAGAATGCCCACGTAATCCCACTACCCAAAACCTCTAATCCTGTCGATTTTTCTCAATACCGTCCCATCTCCATTCTCCCTATTTTATCTAAAGTTATAGAACATTTTGTTAATCGCCGTCTCCTATCTCATCTTAATATGCATTCCCTGTTAAATCCCTTCCAGTCTGGTTTCCGCCCCGGGCATAGCACAGTCACCGCCTTAGTTAAAGTCACCGATGACATTCGCCATAATATTGAGCATAAAAAGCTCACTATCTTAGTTCTCCTTGACTTCAGTAGTGCTTTCAACACTGTTAACTTCGACCTACTTCTCAGTATACTCCGGACTCTAAATTTTTCTGAAACGACTCTGTCATGGTTTCGCAACTACCTTATTGGTAGGCGTCAGCGTGTTAGGGTTGACGACCAGTTCTCGGACTGGTGTGAACTCTCCGCTGGCGTGCCGCAGGGTGGTGTCCTTTCTCCGCTTCTATTCTCAATTTTTATTAATGGTATCACCTGGTCACTTAATTCGTCTTATCACTTATATGCGGATGACCTGCAGATTTATTCAGCGGCTAGTATTGAAAATTTTACTAGTTTAATTAACGACATAAATGGGGATTTAGAATTAATTCGTTGTTGGGCCCGTAATTATGGATTGAAAGTGAATGCGAAGAAATCGCAGGCAATTGTTATTGGTAGTCCTTACTATATAACTAAGCTCTCAGACATGACGGTTCCGGACATTTATTTTGGTGAGACACCTATCCCATTCTCATCGACTGTGCGAAATCTGGGTATTACCATGGATCAGACGCTTTCCTGGACACCCCATGTGGCGGAAATTAGCCGAAAGGTGTTTGCATCTCTTCATTCTTTGAGACGTCTACAAAACTTTCTCCCATTTCAAACAAAAATTACCCTTGCGCAGTCTCTCTTGCTCCCACTGCTAGATTATGGAGATATTGCTTTCCTGGACCTGAGGGAGGAGCTGCTCGATAAGCTCGAACGTTTGCAGAATGTGTGCATCAGATATATTTTTGGCTTACGTAAATACGATCATGTTTCTCAATTTCGTTCTCAACTTGGCTGGCTTCCGATCCGCCGTCGCAGAGATGTACATGTCCTGTCCTTGCTTTTTAACGTACTTTTCAATCCTTCTTCGCCTCCTTACCTTTCTGAAAGATTTCTTTATTTAGCTGATGTCAGTAATCACCGTTTACGTTCAAGTGCTAACCTCACTCTTGCTTTACCGTGTAATAAGTCTCGAACTTACTCTAGATCTTTTTTGGTGCGTGCTGTGAAATTATGGAATGGGTTGCCGCTGTCCCTCAGACGGGCTCAGTCTGTAACGTCACTCAAGAACGGTCTGAAGAAGTTGTGGCTCTCCGACAGTTTGTGAAATGGTTGAGTATCTTATTTTATTTATAGATATGTAGTATATGTATTTTACATTATAACTATATGTGTAGTTTATGTACGAATTAAGCATAGTAGGTAATATAGTATATTTACAGTAGTCATTCAAATCACGCACTGTACACGTTTGTTTGTCTATCTCTTGTTTCATATAGTTCTCTCTTTTGCTCAAAGGTTAACTGGAAGAGATCCCTTACAGGGATAAGTTCGCCCTTGTACCTTTTTGAATTGTTGTGTATTTTTTTACCTGTTTTATTTGTGTGCAATAAAGAATTTACATACATACATACATACAGAATTCGAATCGCTTCAGAAGAAATAAAGAATACCTTTGTGAACCTGAATAACGAAATCTTTGTGCGGAAACCGGCGGTACACACTTTGAAAACCTAATACATTAAATAAATAAAAATTGATAGTAACTGTTTATCATGGTTGTTTATTTTAATTCACTTAGTACCAACTAAATCAACACATCGAGAATTTACCTAAAATAGTATGTGTACGAAGGTACTGATTAGCATGATCCAATCAATAATAAAGTAATCATCCTTTTCCTGCTTTAGTATAAGGTATAATAATAAGTGACATGATCTCCTGGATATAATCAAGATTAATAGTAAATAGTTAAGATCAATATTATTTTTTGACGCTCTTGGTAATTTTTTTTATAAAAAATCGTAATTTTCCATTTTGTATCCTTTCAAACGTTTTGTATGATAGACTATGTTGTGACACTTCTTTACGGAAAACGTGTCACGGCATTCGCCGTGCCTCGTGTGATATCGGAGCGACTCGTGAAGTGTCATGCTCGCTCCCTGTTTCTCAACTTGAGATTAATTTGATTCGCTTACTCTCTGAAGTAAAGGCTTGTCCATAAAGAAACACGCTATTACTATGATTTAATTTGTATTGAAAAAGTGGGTCAATTAAAACACACATTTCGACCCATGTTAATACAACGTTATTTACTCGTACTGTCGTTAAGAATACGTGGTTTAAATCTTTCGGGTTATTCAGGCCAACGGTGTATAAATATTTTTATTGCTAGAATATGCTAGTTTTTATCCACTTTAATACACCTTTATTTAGCAGATATATTATAAGCCTTTATAAACTCACAATAATATGGACTGATTAATTTGAAAAACTACTATTAAAGGACTATGCGTCAAAATTGCCCCAAGACCAACAAACATGAGAGTTGGATCATTAAATAAGTCTTTAACTTTACTTCATATCATTATATGGGCACGAAATCGAATTCCATTGCAGAACTGAGATATTTATATATTTGTCAGCGTGAACACGAGCTAATTCAGTACATAAAATCTGTAGATTCAGCCACTAGTCTGTTTGGGTAGCTGCAGCTACCAGCGATCACCCTTATTTGTATGTAAAATAAAGGTCAAAAGAAAAAAAAAAACAAATCGAGTGAGGTGGTTAACATACAATCACTTGTGCGCATTCTTTTTTTTTACACACTTCGGTATCCTAATTATTAACGAACAGTATTTCTGATCAATTGTATTCACGCTGACGAAAATATGAATATTTCAGTTCTGCAATGGTATTCGTCTGGGTGCCCATAGAATGAAATGAAGTAGATTGAAAGACCTATTCAACAATGTAACTTTTAGCTGTGTTGACTTTGGGGCAAAGTTCCACACAAAGTTGGGCATGGTCCTTTATTTGTATTCAATTGATTTATAACTTTGTACCGAGTGGACAAAAACTAAAGATGGACGGCAAACAGGCAAAATGACCCTATGACGCTATGACTAATGACAATAAAATGGGACAAAATAGAAGCCTAGTAAAATAATAAGCCATTACAGGAATGTGGAGGTCTGGAGGTATTTATATTTAGTGTATAAATACTTACCCAGTTTCTTTTGCGTTTTGGCTACTGTTGTTATTAATAGCTGCTTCTATCAGTCGTTTCGATCTATGAAACTGTAAATGACGTTTCATTTTGGACAACGATGCAACATAACTATCAAACCACACAAAATTTCAATTGACACGCGTGTGATTGCGCTAGCGCATCGCTGCAGACTGACTGAACGCACATACTCTCCACGACCCGCGCGCCCCTCGCAATACGATGCTCAGATCAAAAACCTAGTATGGCTCATTGACCAGGCCAATACCTAGTATGTCCAAGTGACTTACTAAGTTTTGATATGGGATATATGCCTTACTAGGAATTAAACTGGTAAACCGTTACTAGACATGCGACTTACTAGGTTTCAAGGCATTAAAATCTCCGGTAATAAAGCCGATTTTCGAGCTGGTGTCTTTGTACTCGGTTGCGGACTTACTAGGTAAGTCCAAAAACATCAAAAAACTATTTTCTAAGAATTTGACCCTTACTAGGTTTTGATATAGGGCAGCCGTTACGCTTCAAATATTCCTTGACGACTTTATCACACAGAAATATACAGGGTGGGAACGAGTATACCGACACTCGACAGACTTTACCAATGCATTTTTGATGTCAAAAGAAGTAAAAAATATTATGAGACATGTCATTTTCGGACAATTTTTTTTTAATTCTTTTTTATGTAATAAAAGTATGAAAACGGATAAACTCGCGTATATTAACTAATTTGAATTTTTTTCTTCTTTTTTGTGATTTTTTGAATTTTTTTGCACTTCACCAGAAATAAATCGTAGAGAAATTTTTTTTTTCAATGATTTTATAACTTTTTTTTTAGTTGAACATTTTTCTGATACTTTTTTGTCATTTTCTCTAACTTTCGTCAGTTTGTTAAGATGAAAACTATTAGTGTAAGAATTTTAATCGCGCAGGCATTTGTCAGTGACTTATGATGAAAATAGTTTTTTGAAAAACATGTCATTATCTCTTAAACTAAGCCGAATCCAGAAAAGTTCATATGACATTATAGTCTCAAAATGTAGTCAGGTCACCTTTCAAGTCTGTCGGTATACTCACGAACACCGTGTATATACTAAACTCATTATCGCTAACTAACGATGATTTAGCGTGCGTTTGTCACCAGGAGAATAGGATACGGATATCTCGATCCGCGCAATCATTAGTATCCTTCATAATCACAACATCTCGTTTGCAATGGACTTATGCTTTCGTCATTCGTCATGGCGAAGATTGATGGAGCGGGGAACAGATTAGCAGATGGGGTTTGTAGGTGATTTTATCATTAGGGAGGTTAGGATTGGTAGATATGGCGTGGAATATTTTTTACCTCAAACATGTCAATTGTGTGTTTTTTACCTCAAAATGTTGTAATTACGTGTCTTGAAATGGGCTCGGAAGTATTCTATGTATTTAGAACTTGTAAAACAGAAGAGGATTGCAATGGAATTTTATTCAAAAATTACGGGCCCAGGCCTCTATGTAATCGCTTTGTTGTGATTGGTTCAATCGAGATTGGCATCGTGGCTTTCGGCCATTTTGTTAATAGCCTAGTTTTGACAAGATACGTGGTTTGTTTATTAAATAAACAAATTGATTGTTTTATTTTCCTTTCATTGCATGTTAAAGAAAGGCACTATACAAGCTCGCATCGCTCGCTCTGTCGTATCTATTCGGCCTGCAATCCCTTATTTCCCGGCCTCTGCAGTAATGTAGGTACTATTACTGTGCGAGTGACAAACAAATTCGCAGCCAATGTAGTCATTCGATAGTGTTCTGCCTTGTGGAAACTTTTCAGTTCCACTTCCAGTGCTATCGCTATTTCTGTTCTATTCAAAGAACAAGTTTAATGTTTTAGTTTTATGATAAATTACTTGTAATTTTGTCAGCATCCGGAGCCTAGTTGGTAGTGACCCCCCTGCCTACGAAGCTGGAGGTTCCGGGTTCGAATCCCGGCGAGGGCATTATTTGTGTATTTATTTATCACAAATATTTGTTCCTTGGTCATGGCTGTATATTTATTTAAGTATGTATCTATATGTATCTATCTATTATATATATCGTCGCTTGGTACGTACGTCACACGCCTTAATTGAGCTTACCGTGGGACTAGGTCGATTGGTGTAAGATGTTCAGAGATATTTATTTATTTATTATTATTTATTTATTAGCTTCAGCGTACAGCGGGTTTATGCCCGTCATGCTCACGAGTTGGACAAAAAGTAATTTGATTACTTGTGTAAATTACATGTATACATATGTATACAAAAGTAATTGGAAGAAATAATCAGATTACTTTTTGTCCAACTCTGGTTTTCTGAAAAAATATAATTGATTTATGGGATTAGCTTTTAGGGCTAAAGTAGCGCAATTAAATAAAATGTTCTAATTTATTTCCGAAAATGATTAGGTGATCCAAAAAAACTATAAATAAAATATAACTTTAACACGTTTTAAAAACTGACCTCAGTTATCATTGATCACGAATCATCAGAAAAGAAAATAGACCCATCTATTCTGCATAACTACTTATTCAAAATTAGAAACGCAGAAACTCACTCGCCACATGATTTTTAAATAAATCAACCAATGTTGCGCAATCATTCAATTCCCGTTAATTTGCCCAGGATTTTTGGGTATTTTCACGGAACTTTAATTGTGAACCTGGATACGTTTACTTGGCACGGGACGTGTCATCTCCATCAATCTTTGGAATCACCCGGAGAGTAAATGTGGATGGATGAGGCAGGGGTGCTTTGTTTATGTG
This sequence comes from Thaumatotibia leucotreta, assembly GCA_025490895.1. Lineage (NCBI taxonomy): Eukaryota > Metazoa > Arthropoda > Insecta > Lepidoptera > Tortricidae > Thaumatotibia > Thaumatotibia leucotreta. Next base: position 31,795 of record JALPQI010007223.1, on the reverse strand, counting down.
GAAAGTTTTGCTGTTTCTCTTATTTCTTCGTATTTTGTTAAAAAATAAGGAAAAACAAGCTTTCGTTTTGGGGAAGTACAAAACAAGGAATATAACGAGGGTGAAAAAGATGTGGAGTTATTTTAAAAAACATTGGATACTGCGAACGCGGTTTTGTGAAACTGTCATTGCGTCGGCCGCACTGGGTTAATTGCTGCGTCATATTAATTGGTAAAAGCACATAAATATTCATATTTACTGCCATTAAAAGTGTTGACGCACCGAAAAACACAATTTTGTTCCCTGATAAAGCGTAATATTTATTGTCAATGATCAGAGAGTTACATTGTTTTGGGAATGCGGGTGTAATAACTTTAAGTATAGATGCCCGGAAGAATAGAAAAAATCAAAACAAGCAAGGTAAATATTATCTTTTCTATAGCCTTTATTCAAACACGCAAAATAAAAATTCAAATAGCGTATACACAAAACATTCGACTAACAAACAAACCATTCTGTTTTGCGAAAAAGAGTAGTTATCGATGGCTCCCTAAACGCTTGTTTCAAAAATAAAAACTCGGCATTTAATTTCCAACAAAGCATTTTTCCAGGTAAACGCTAACAAAAGAACAAATTCGCGTCTCTTTACATGGGCTTTTGTTTAAGTTCTGCATGTCACTGATACGAGTTAATATTAATGGGAATCATGACTAACGGGCTCTTCCCATGCGTCAAACACTAACGGTGCCGAGGGGAAACTCCATAAATTGCTAGCCATTCGTATAAATCAAATCTAAACAACCCGGTACGAGTCAGCGTTTGATTTTTTCAGAATGTTTGTGTTGGTACTATTGACATATGTCTAGAATAAATAGAGGGTATATTCGTGAAAGAGACTCGTATCTGAATACTGCACAGTGTACTTATTTTAAGGACGTTTATACCAATTAAATATCTTCAGACAATCACACGATTCAATCCAGAAAATGTGAGCTCAATGAATAAAATTCTTATTATGATTTTATTTCGATTTTCACTCTGGACTGTATACTGAAGAAATTTATAGTAGGAATGCCAAATACTGTATTTTTAGATATCTTAAGTTTATTTTGAATGTAAATAGGTACTTACTACATTTTTCGTACTGCTCAGTACCGTACTACGGACGTAGCCAAGTTGCCAATCGCTAACGCTCAGTAGCGTTTCGTAGCTTTCTCTCTCTGTCACTCTGTCTTATTAGTGATCTGTACGCTTAGCACTTGATTGGTATGTCTGTATTCTGTATGTCGTTGCGAGATAGATTGTCCATCTTTTACCAACTAAATGAATAAAAGAGAAATGGATAGTCTATCTCGCGGCGACATATTGTCACACTGATCGTGCTAAGCCTACAGTCTTATTAGTTGTCATCTTGGCAACGCTAACGCTCAATCATTTCAATTTTATCGATTTTTCTCACATAACTACAATGGTTGGAGGGCAGGGGATGAGCAGTTTTCATACTAATTTAAGTCAAGTCAAATTAGTAGGCAAACAACTCACCTCCGCCGACCCTTGTTTAGGTATTACGTGTAGTCGCTGGGAATGTTTCATCATCATCACATCATCAGCCTAAATACGTCCACTGCTGAACAAAGGCATCTCCTCAGCCTATGCGTATGGACGCACGAGGTAAATTCCCATAATCGCCCCGCTAGGCTATCGATCGCCAGATCGCAGTATTGTGTCCACTATGATGCTGCTGCCCATCATCAATCATAGTGACACTTCAATCCCTTAGTTGACTTTTACGCCACCCATGGGAAGAGTTGGTGTGGTGACAAATATATTCCTACTGCCGTCACCACACGGCATGGTATACGGGGAATGTTTAGTTGTGTACAAATTTTTAAAGCATATTCGATGGGCATGAACCACACAATTTCGATTATAACTTGGTTTTGGTGTTCATTTTCCAAATAAAAGCCATATCAATATAAAAACGCCGATCAAGTTTATATTCCTAAAGATATTGTACTTAACCGCGTAGGGCCCATTCTATTTTTAGACAAGTGAAATAATAGCCCATTGTCGTAAAAAAAGGACATTTTATTTTTAATGTTTGGGCCCTACAAAATAAAATTCATATTTTTTTGAAAAATGTCCTAAAAATAGGACGTTGGGCCTTACGAGGTTAACTGTCGTTACAAAGCTGACTGCAATTAAGGTTTCTTTTAATTTCATGCTAATTGGGTGTCCCTAAAAGTGAAATGTCCTTATACGTCTTTGAGACCTGTTCCTTTATTAATATATTCCCTACGTTTTTTCTGGAAAATAACGTAGGTATAATGTATATCTTTCATGAAATTCGCAGTTGGTTATAGAGCGGATAAGAGAAGTTTCAAATTAAATATGAAATGTATTGTCGTCTCTAGCGGCGTCACAATACTTTCATGTTTCATTCATGGCTTGATACAATGAAGGGACATAGAAGTTTTCCAATATTGCGTTAATATTTTTCAACCATGTATGTCGATTCTTTTTCATTTTTATTATGGCTAGTTCACGTGAAATTGTTAACACTGAAAACATAATATTCGATATTTAGAGAACCGAAAATAAAATTGTACATTTGATCGCCTGGATCAATTCAGTTTAATAGAATTGGAGAATAAATAGGGCAACTAATTAATTTGCTATAGTTATTTTTTTGTAGACTAAATCGTATCCTTTTATTTATTTATTTCCTTTTTAAGTAGTTAGTAACATTACTGAAATATACAGGATGGCCAAAACATATGTGCATTTCCACCCTCACCTTGAGGGTTTGCAATAATTTAATTTAAACTTTCGTCAGATGTAATAGAAATCATTCAAGCCACCATCATAATAATACAATAAGTGAAGGGTCCATGGTACCTAAGAACATGTCTAGTCAATTCAAATTGCAGAAGGAAAAACCACCTTACTTTTAACAGAATATGGTGTGAATTTGTCCCGATTTTTTTAGGTTTTGGACATGTTTTTTCCGTGGACCCTTCAAATTTAAGTTTTGACTGAAGCATTAATTTTTATACCTATAAAAATTAGTGCTTCAGTCAAAATTTAAATTACCTGAAGCTAAGTAAAACACTTATATTTTGAAACTCTCATTCTAAAAATTTTATGTCCTGAGAAACTTTGAACTGGCAAAGTCGATATTTCGACTTACACAACACTAACGCAATCGGAAACTATTTTAATACAAAAGTGCAAGCACAAAAACTGAAATAGAGCAATACCCACGACGATAACCCGACGGTCGCAGGTGCAACTGCACTTTTCTGCAGCGCTCGTGGAAACAAAAACGCTAGTGAATTTTTTATCAAATAAATTTCACTTCCTTCTGCGTTCTGCTGGAAAATACTGAATTATTTGAATGTGCATTGTGCGCAGAATGTCAATGTGGAGTAGCAAATAAATTAGTATTCGCACAGAATTAGATTTGGATAGAAGAAACAAGTTCATTCATTTGTATGGTGGCCGAGCGTGTCAGATTTTGTACTGAAGCTGTTACTTGCCTATGATTTTATTTTAAATATGTCTCAGGCCCTTGAGTATTCATATTTTTTGTGTTGTTGCAATTAATATTACTTAAGGAGGCATTATTAATGTTTTTGTTCACTTCAACTTACAAAATTTGACGCCCGAAAGCTGCAAGCTGCGATTAAAGACGGACAACTCAGTGGATTTCACTGAGTTCATTTGACACGCTAAGTAGATACGTTTGCTTGATCTATAGTATATAAGACATCTGTGAGTATTCGTATGTAGAATAATGAATTATATCATCATCATGTTATCATGATGATATATATAGATGGGGAGGCCTATCATATGTTCAGCAGTGGACGTCTTTATAGACGTCCACTGCTGAACATATGATAGGCCTCCCCCAACGATACAATGACCGGTCCTGCACCACCCACATCCAACGGACTCCTGCAACTTTTAGTAGGGGCATACGCTGCCGCCTTCCGGTACGAGCCCTTTCCGCCCCAAAGCCATCGGTTCTATGTGCAATGTCATTTGCGTAAGATGTCCCAAGATATTTATTTATATTTATTTTTATGTCCCCGTCTACTAAAACTTCAGTTAAGTGATTCGAAGAGCCATATCAGTTATTTTGGTTCTCCTGCGGATAGTCTCATTTCTAATACGATCTCGACAGACAGACTAATGAATGAAATGTATTTAGAAAATAGAATATTGAGTAGAGGCCATTAATATATTGTATAACTTATAATATTTTTATCACACCTATTCCGTAAGTGCGCCAATGTGCTGCAGTGATGCGCGCCGTAGATGTGTCATTACGCCCTAGGGAAATCAAGGATTTTCATACAACATTACGTCGCACGTCGCGCGCCGGGATTTCTGCTATAAATGTGATAAATTTAAGTCATCCCTGATTTTAAGAAATGATTTAGACCATTTAGAGTAGTTTTGTGAAAATATGTTGTTTTTTTTACTTTTTTTGCCGCACAGGTGTGATGAAAAACATTGTGTGTGCCACTGGCGGTACAAGAATTATGAACTCGTGTGAACTAAAGCCACCTTCGGCTTGGGCTTTACTTTCACACTGGTTCACAATTTCTTATATACTGCCTTATACACGATGTACTATTTTGGGTTAACCAACCAAATACAAAACCATCTGGATCTACAGGCCATTCACTGATAGATCATCAGGATTTAAGCTTTTTCAGGAGAGTAGTTTCTCACCTATCACGTCGCTGCCGCCGCCCGTGTCGAGTTCTCGATCGAGCATAATATATGATGGTACCGCGTAGTTGCAATTATACTGACTGGGTCTTTTACCGCATGTAAAAAAATGTCAGCTGCTTCGGCGACTTTACTTGATTCGGCGACCACATTAGGGGAACGACGAAATGTAATTGCCGCATAAAATCGATGAACGCAATAAGACAATTACTAATAGATATTTTGATAATATTTATTTGTTGTAAACAGTCTTATTATCGAGCGATGATTTACAGATCTCGGTCTTACAAACACTATTGTAGAATTTCATAACAACAATTTTTTTAGAGTTAAAAGCTTTTGAGCAAGTAATCGATTCAAAACAAACTCTTGAAAAGTACATTTATACTTATTAAGAACAACTGCATTTTCATTCATTACAAGCAGATATCGTACATTTTATAGCATGCTCGTGCAGCGTTGTTGCGTCAAAGTATTTCCAATTGAGGTTGGAATAGATAATGTCAGATTTGTAACAATGACTAATAATAAATCTTAATTGACCATCTCTCTCTAGAAAATATTAGTAGAAATCCTATTATTTAACTATGCTGCAACGAAATCATTATAAAAGTTACGATGTCTGTTTACGACACACTTAACATGCAGCACGTAATATTATCATGAATTTACATATATTATTTAAAAATTGTAAGCGGCTGAACCCTCGTAGTGTGTTTGGCTTATGAGGCCAGGATTACATTAGTAAGTTTTTTACTTGTTACCCGTACGTTGTCTTAGCGGGATCGAGCGAATGAGATGTACTCAAAGGACACAAATTGTTATTATCAAAAGTGGCCCTTCGCTGTTTTGACGCAGACGTTTTAAATAGGAATTTAGTACTTTATATAATGCTTATAGGAAGAATGTGCATACTGTGTCATTTAGCCTATTTCAAATTTCACTTAGGTATGGCTTTGAGTATGGCGGAGCAAAATTTTTTTTTATTGCCCGATCTGTGCCAGCGCTAGACCGTTCGCGCCGTTCTGACTCGTGGCACGATTAATTCCGTCAGTTTCTTTGTTTGCACTTTCCGTCATGTAGCTCGATGATAAAACCACACGAGTAAATCCGCGCGCGATTGAGCCTGCAGAAAACTCTCGTGGTATGCTTATTTAGCGGTCTTGATTTTGTTCAATTAGCTGGCCACGGGTCGCTTTAGGGGCTAAGAAAGGTGGCCACTGCCAAACACAAACTACGGACTGTGACGCAAAGTCATGGTTACTGCTGACAATAATACTCAAGTAAATTGTAGTATATGCAAGCTGTGTTTCACTACATAAATAATGCGAATAACTTGGTTGACACTACAACTTAGGAGACTACCTATCCGAACTCACAATATAATAACTTAACTCCAAAGGTAGGTATGTATTTTGTTGCAGATACTAGTAGCTTTTATCACGAAATCCGCAAACATTTTTAATTAAGGTTGTATCTCATATTTTTGCGGCCTTCATGTTCTAAGATACTAATAACGTAATAACGGTGACTACTTTTAAAGATAATACATTATACAATAGTGTTTGCAAGGAGCCCATGAAAATACAAATAATAATACTTTTATTTTGGCGGTTCTAAGCAAAGTCGGTTACACGAGCTACAATTGTTACTTGAATCGTTGTCATTATAATTACATCTTACATTTACTATTTACACAAATTGAAACCATGTAATTGAATTACGTTTTTTAAAGCATACACTTATCTTACGTGTCGTTTAGGCAGGGGCATATCAAAGGGTAACCATAATTACAAATTAACTATAGTGTTTCTTAATTATATTGCAAAACTTTTTTTGAGTTTCAAATAAAATGTCATGTCTTCAAATTATTTAGTCAAATACCTTCGTACAATGAAAGCTGAGGACGTAGGTTGAAAAGGTAGGCACCTACGGCGTTGGCAAATTTCGGTATTTTTTCTTTGTTATATGATATATCTACCCGTCATTCATAAACGTCTGCTAACTTAGTAAGCCGCAAAGTATCGTTTGTCCCTTTCGGTCTTATCAATATATCCATAAGAGCGAAACAGACAAACAATAAGTAGCCGCTTGTTACGTTAGGAGAAGTTTATGAATAAGGGGGATAATATTTAAATTTATGTAATTAGTTGTGTTACTACTTACTCGTAAAAATACAAACATAAATCGAAGTTCGGTAAAAAGCTGAAATGTTACCTTGCCAGTAATATTATTTAAATAATTTAGAGCCATTAAAAATAAGAAAATTATTAAATTATTATAAGAGAGTAGAGACTGTCCGATCCCACAATCAAACTGTGAAAACTGTTTTGTGGGACTTTGTTTTTATTCCACTGTATTTTTTTTACGTTATTAAATAAATAAAAATAAATATTTCTCTGAAAAAACTTGAGACAATTTGTTTGTCCCACAAACTTGTGTACTAAACTTGTATTATCGCCCCTGCGAAAACGACTGTTAACACCTATTTACATACATAATAACTACGTGAACAAGTAAACATTTGTGAGATAACAAAACAGTATGGTTAACAAAGTCCTTTTGAATAGTAATTTCGTGGAGTTTCCTTTGGCTGCCTCGGTTAGACCTGCAGAAAAAACAAGATGAATATTAAGCGAGATGAGGGTAGACTAAAAATATAAACGGGGAATCGGTTAGCAAAGATGTTGACTTGTAATTTAAAGGTTTACTTATATTAAGTTTAAAAATTGAAACTAAATTTGGTGTCTTTCAACAAAATTGGAAAGTTACCGATCTTGATAGAAGGCGAAACAATATTCTACTTTATCTTATTTTTTTACGAAAATAATACACCTACAAATTATAGTTCAGTTAAATACTTTTATGTCTTAAATAAACGTTTCTTTGCCATTATTGTAGCGATTCAAAAGAAAAGTAATATCTGCAGAGATATTAAGACTTTTTATGCAATTCGCTGTTTACATGTGAAATCTTTTTTTTAAGTTAACCATAATAATGTAACCTTTGGTCCGTAGGGTTCTAGCGCTCTGAGTCTCTTCAAAGATCTATCAAAGAGACTCAGAGATGCAACGGGAGACCCAAGGGCTGGCAGCTTCCTCGCTCAACGCATTAGCTTAGCAATCTAGCGAGGAAATGTTCCCGCTTAAAAATATGACTGCGAACGTGTTTCCCAATATGTGTTAAAGACGTCAAATGCCTGGTAAGTCATGCATATTTGTTCCCTTTTTTTGGATTTTACTGACGATTGGTATAAGCATACACCAGCTATTGGACAAATGGACATGTACAGGAATATACAATGCATATATTATGTTTATAATACAAAGAGTAGACTAAAATAGAGAAACTTTAGGAGTGCAAAGTGCACTCATTTGCAAATGATATAAGCACTTTATCCGGTTAAACGCATAGATACCTAACCAAGATAAGAGCGCTCGTACACCTGTAGGATCTTACGTAAGTTATAGGGACGGGGCTATACTAAGGAATGAGATAGTGATATTTACCTCTCATTTCTTAGTATAGTTCCGTCCCTCAGGGATCGGAACCGGTTTTTGAGAAAAACCTCGAAATAGCTCAATATTTTGAAATATTTTACACTCTTTATGTAGTACTCAACATTTTATGCAATTATTAACATAGTATTTTTAAATTACTCCATTAACTAATAAAATATATATATACCGAAGAACGAAAAATAACGGAATTCGAACCGTTCTTTTGTTTGGAGAAAAAACCGATATCCGATCCCTGCCGTACCTATAACTTACGTAAGAACTTACAGGTGTACGGCTGGCCTAAGGTAAGCAAGGTAACCTTGCAACTTAGAACGTAATACCCCCACTTCATAATGAAAGACGCGGTTGGCTCAGGGCTCACAAAGGTGAGTTTCCCTTAGAGTTGTTTGTAAAGTAAAGGCATGTGAAACGCATGGACATGCTTTGCTGTTAAACGCCTTCAATATCCGCACGCTACATCAAGTTGACACAGAATACGTAAATACAGCAATCCCAGTTTAGAACATAATATGTCCACGATACAGTTCTCCTGAAAATTCCAAGATTTTCACGTGAAATGTAATATTTTGTCTCACGCACGAGAAATTGATAACAAGCCACTTCCTTGTATACATTTCACTTGAAAATCCTGAGATTTTTGGATGCAATCTGCCGTGCTATATGTAAAAATCATACTAAGTAACTAATAACAATCATGAGCAGAGATCGGATTTTTGTGAGACATCTCATACTAAATGTCATCAAAATGACGTAAGTCACAAAGAATGTCGCAAATCCATCCGATTTCTGATCATGAGACAAACCCAGAAATTGCGCGAAATTCGTAACGTGTCGATTTAAAACACTACCTTTGGTCGTGTTTTACTTTATCGCCACTCGTTTTGAACTTCATTCTTTTTGCACTAGTATTGTAATAGTACATTACGACACAAGTGCGAAAAACGTGAATATCGAAACAAGTGGCGATGTTTTACACGAAACGAGTTACGATTTTCGTTTTTGCACGTGTTTCGTACGTCGTTTTTTAGTACAGATGGCCCTCCGAAGTTTTGGACCTGACGTAAAATGACCCACTTCTCGCACTAGAGCCTAATATTGTCTGTGGAGCCTAAAAATAGCACCATCTGTAGTAAAAAGTACTATTTTCATTTTCATGTCCACTCACTTGCTTCATGTAGCTTTTGTTACATGTTATCACTCTTATTTTACATAGACATAGAGTCTATCGCAAAAATCAAGGCAAGTGAGTGATAGATTTATTTAGTTTTATTTTATTCTAATTTCGTCCTTATACTCTTTGTTTACATTGATTATAAATAAAATGAATAAATATTGCAGATCTATTTTCATTTATTCATGTTTCATGGAATACCAAGTTAACAAAACACAATCAGTTTTGGATTCCAATGTGTTCCACGAAAGCATGAATAATGGATTATCTGTTACATTTTAAGCTTTGTCAGTAATTAATGGTACATCTGAAGCGTGATTAAATATATAAATGGCCGTCATATTGCAGCTTGTTATTATTTCCTTACTATAGCAGATAACGGTAATCGAGGCTTCATTTATTATTCTGCATAGTAATTGACGTGGAAGCTACTGAATTACTTATTAGTAGGAAGTTAATCAATGTGAGTGAAATTGGTCATGGTTGTCTGTATAAATTTTTTGATCTTATTGACATTTCTGAGCATAAAAACACAAACTTATGTTGTAGACTTTTCTATCCAAGGTTTTTGAAGATTATTTTTGTCATAACCAGAGAATATAATATGCGTCATTATGTATATGTCATTAAATGAAACGATGAATTATGCGTCATTGTTCCCAATAATATGGACATGACTCCAAAGTTGATTAAACTAATAATTAAACAAATAATTTCTAGAAATTCGATAATGGTCTTCACAATTACCGGTGTCAAATGTGTAATTTTCTAAAAATGATTAAATGATTAATTATACAATCAACTTTCTAGTCATGTCCGTATTATTGCGAGCAATGACGCACATTTGTCTGATCTCTGGTCATAACTGAAGTACCTACTATAAAAAAATATAATTTGACTAGTAAAGTACGGCAGGCATGGAATTTCATGCTTTCATAAACAGACTTGGATTACTTTTGTACCCAACAATACAAGTACCTAAGTTACTATAATTTAGTTACCAGTAGCCGTAACGTGACTTTGCAAGTATCAGTAACGTTAGGTTTTACTCGATACGTAAAGCAGGCCATCACGCTCGCTCCAATATGTTAGTGCGAGCGCGATAGAATGCATTACGTATCGATTAAAACCTAACGTTTCCTTCATTTTCCAATTCATGATACGAATACTGTTTGCATGACTATTTTACGACGTTTTTCAGGATATACCTGTAGTGGCCCAGTCTTTTAAATTTCGAAGTGGACACGTAAGGTAAGGATCCTACGAACGAATAAAACATGGAAGCCGCACGCCATACCAAATTGCCTTTCAAAAATGGTCCCGAATTTTAGTTGACAAGTGTCACCCCCTCTTCAATGAATCACGGTAATGAATTTCAATGTCAACCTGTAAAAACTTAAACCGCCATTAAAAATAGTTGTGATTGGTCCATTAAAGTTTTGATTAGCTATATTCTACAAACATTTGTCAAAGATGCTGCGCCGAAATATGCGCGGTGTTAAGACAATTGAACAATTGGTTCTGGGGGCATTTTTGAGCTGGCGTTAGACGTCCATGTTACATATATTATGATCGCAGTAAGGATCTAATTACCGCCCTAGAGTAGCGCCATTATGTGCTTTCACACTCTAAAACGCGTGAAATGGTACCTAAAATTTTCAACTTTACACACTTTATAATAACATTATTTAGTCCACTTTAAAGGTAAGAAAATTAAGCATTAGTATGGAGTAAAAACATGTTACAATATATTTTCGGGTTTATAATGCAGCCAGGCTGTGCCGTTCAACTTTTTTCGTGCGGTAAATTGCCATTTGACGAAAAACTCCCATTACAATATTTTTAATTCATGAACATGACAGACTAAACTTAAGTAAATAAAGCTTTAAATTTTTGCCTAATTTTAGTATTTATTCTAAAGGTACATTTATATTTAATTTAAAAGAAATAGTTCTATAAAATCAGATCTAATTAAATTTGTATGAAAGTAAAATTTATCTGCTGCGTTACCGTAATGATGACAAAAATATCCATATTTTATTATTTTCGTATACAATACATGGTCACGTAAATTATAGAATTAGTACATACAAAAAATAAGTCAATGTAAGTTACAAATTGCATAATAATGAATTATGCACTTAACAAGTGAACAGCACGAAAAAAGTTGATTGGCTTTAAAATTAATTAATTAATATTTAAGAAAACAGAATAAACATACCTCCAGCCACGCTGATTTGATTGCTGAAGTCTTCATTGTAGGAGTTTAATTTGATTTCTGCGAAGAAAAACAAAAGTTAATAAATTGCACCCGCAACTATTATGTAACAACTTTATTCATCGATTCGATGATTGCTCCAGGAAATTGAATAACAAATTACGTCAATCTCACAATAATACAGGGTGAAACACGAGTCGTGAACAGTAATTTATTTATTTATTTGGGAAATATACAGCACTTAATAATACAATAGGGTAAACAGAATAATTATAACATACGCCAAAACAGTTTCCACTTATAACTAATATAATTTTCCTTGCTTCGGAAGATGTTATTTGTGATGTAATATACATGCAAATAAATACGTTTTTGTAACTATATAAACAACTAACTATAGCTCCAAAAGTTGCTTAAAAAAGACAAAGTGTTTTTTGGTTGGGGTTTTGAGCTATATGTAGGTACTTAAGTGAAACAACCGGCTTTGATAGATGCTCGTTTATTACTGGTTGGACAATACAGGTAGCCGCGCCTGTGTGCGTGCGGACGCACACATGTAGATACACCACAATTCTCCACCATTAATTGTAAGACCTGCCAATAGAATATACATAACATCAGCTAGGTACTTAGCAGTAATTAATAACAAAAAGACATTACAGCTTATAACTAATTTTTTTATCTCTAGGTCTTAAATTAGGTTTAGTAGTCGTCGTAAGTGACGGCGGCACCCGCACGTCGGCGGTAACGACAGGTGCGGGCGCCTCCTCCGCGACAGGTGCGGTGGACACCTCCGGAGTCTCCGCGGCCGGCGCGCGCGACCCCTCACGCTCCTCTATTTCCTCCTCCTCCCCGGAGAGCCCTGTGTCGTATTCATCACTCAGTACTTCACGCGGTCGCACCTCCGCCTGTAGGGGACTGTCGGGCCGGGGGGAGGGGGGGCGGCGGGGGCGCGCGCGCCGCGGGGCCCGCGGGGGCGCTCGGAGCTGGCGGCGACTCGAGCGGTGCCGCCGATGGCGACCACGAGTCCTCGTCAGCCCCGACATCCTTAATAACATCTAATTGGTCACCTTTATACATAAGTATTTGATCTATATGGCGTCTACATACAGCATTTTTAGAATGCACATAAATCGAGAACATTCGATTACCAATTTTATTTTGAATAGCGCCTAAGACCCAAAACTCTTTTTTTTCAGCGAACCATTTAACCCATACCTTATCCCCCACATTAAATTTTCTACAATCGCCTATAACACTTTTATCGATACTATTATCTTTAGTTACATTAACATCTGGCATCACAAGGTCTAACCGAGATCTTAAACTACGGCCCATCATCAAAGTCGCTGGACTTTGACCCGTGGAACAATGGGGCGTATTACGGTACTCGAATAATAAACCCATCAGTTTATCCTCAACATGTGACTTATTTGTTTCATCTATACATTTAATCATCTTTTTACACGTTTTCACAGAATTCTCGGCCTGGCCGTTGCTGGCCGGGTGATAGACTGGAGATGTGACGTAACGAATGCCATTCATTGCACAAAAAGTGATAAATTCGGCAGAGTTAATTTTTATATCATTGTCGGATACGATGACATTCGGTAGGCCATATCTGGAAAATATTTCCTTAAGTTTACATATCAGCGCTCGAGTGGTAATACCTTTGTCCATCAATAGACACTCTAACCATTTACTATACGCATCTATTACGATTAAATAAACCTTCTGGTGAATAGACATGTAATCGATATGCACCCGGTACCAGGCGGAGGGTGGGCGCGGCCAGGGCGCAGGCGCGGCGCGCGGCGGGGCGGCGCGCACGGCCGCGCAGGCGGCGCACGCGCCGACCCGGCGCTCGATGTCGCCGTCTATGTCCGGCCACCACATCCTGCCGCGCGCGACGCTTTTCGTCTTGACAATGCCTAAATGACCGGTGTGCAATTCGCGTAACAGCTGATCGCGGAATACTGTCGGAATAACCACCCGGTGGCCGCGAAAAAGAATACCGTCATCTATTTGTAGGTCAGCTTTGCATCTAAAATAAGGTAGGACAGATGCACAGTTTATCTTTCGCGGCCAACCCAGCCTCATATACTTAAACACTTTTTTTAATACGGGGTCATCCCCGCTGCTTTGTCTAATTTTATCAGCCGTCACGGGAGTCACGCTTTCGTCTAAAAAATTTAAATAAGATACGTCATCGTGATCTTCGTTATGTTCATCACTAACCGTGTTTGGCAAGGGCGCGCGAGAAAAATAATCAGCTACTAGATTATTCGCACTACTTATATACTGAACTTTATAATTATATGCTGATAAAATAATAGCATATCGCTGTAACCGGGAAGCGGTCATAACAGGAATGCCGTTATTTTTGCCGAATATGGACAACAAAGGTCTATGGTCGGTTTTTAAAATAAACGGATCCTGCCTTCCATACAAATACTGGTGGAACTTCCTAACACCGAATATGATAGCCGCGGCTTCCTTCTGAAGTTGACTGTAATTCCTCTCGCTAGCGTTGAGCGAGCGCGAGGCGAACGCGAGCGGCCGCTCAGTGCCTGTAGCCGGGTCGCGTTGTGCCAGAAGAGCACCGAGCCCTCCAGGTCCTGCATCCACACTGAGTACTGGCTGAGCTTCCGGGTCAAAATGAGCCAGTACTCGCTCGGAAGCCAGTTCCCGTTTGACCGCCTGAAATGCCTCTTCCTGCGAACGCCCCCACTCCCACTTGGCATCCGCGCGCAGTAACTCATGTAAGGGACTTAACATGTTAGATGCGTTCGGTACAAAACTACGGTAATAATTTACAAGTCCTAAAAAACTCTTGACCTCCGTTACATTAGTGGGCCTCGGTGCTTTATGTATAGCTTCCACCTTTTTTTGAGAAGTTTGTAAGCCATTTTTAGTTATAACGTAGCCTAAATAAGTTACACTACTACCTAAAAAGACACATTTATCTTTCTGTAACTTTAAACCCGCATCCATAAATCTAGTCAAAACTTCCCGCAATCGCGCCATATGTACCTCCTTCGTCGGTCCCGTTACACACACGTCATCCAGCCAACAGCTGACTCCGTCAATACCTACCAGTAACGACTCCATTGCGCGCTGAAAAATAGCAGGGCCATTAGCGAGGCCGTACACTAGCCTAGTATATTTATAAAGACCTTTCGTAGTGCTAATGGTCGTAAGCGCCTGGGAGCTATCAGACAAAACGAACTGGTTGTACGCGTTGCTAAGGTCCAATTTCGTATAACTCTCACCACCGCCTAGTTTAGCAAAGACCTCCTCTATACGCGGCATCGGGTACTTATCGATAACCATGTCTTTATTTAGCGTGACCGAAAAATCTCCTGCAATTTTGACCTTGCCATTTTCCTTCAAAACAGGCACGATAGGTGTCGCGTATTCAGAAAAATTTACCGGTACGAGTATACCTAAATCTACCAGCCGGTCGATTTCTTCCTCTACCCGTTTTTTTAAAGCGAACGGAACTGACCGCGGTTTGAAAAATTTAGGTTTAACGTTATCTTTCAATTGCAAGTGGACTTTGAACTTATTGAATTTACCCAACCCTTCTTCAAATAAACTTCTAAATTGGTCTAACAACCTAGATACCTCACTCGAGCTCTGATTAATGTTTACATCTGTAACACAATTGTTATCTACCATGAATGACAAATTAAACTTGGCCATAAAATCACGGCCCAATAATGGTGGACCGCCGTTTTCTATAACGTATATTTTCAAAAAGCGTTCTTTCAACATAAATGTTACTTTAGCAACAAAGAAACCCATCGGCGTTATTTTATGATAATTGTATAAACACATTTTTAAATCACTTTTGTATAAGGAAACATTAGAAAACATTTCCCTGTATAATTTGTCATTAATAATGGTAGCACCGGAGCCCGAGTCCAGTTCCATGTTCAGGTCAAGGTTATTAACAGACACTTGAAGTGAAATTGGCTTATAATTAACGTACCTTAAACTTAGAAGTTTACACTCTTTGCAATTATCGCAGTCATCTCCTTCTGCCGAGAACTCTGTCGCATCAACGTTATTCACACGACACTTGGACTGCTTCTTACAGACTTTCTTGAGGTGTCCCTTATCACCACACAGCTGGCACCGGTAGGTCTTGTAACGGCACCTACTCTCATCGTGGCTCCTCATGCCGCACACCGAGCAGGCCCTCGCCCCGGGGTCCCGGCGGCCGGCGGCCGGCTGCGCGCCCGCCCGGTACACCGGCTCCTGCTTCACGGCCACGGCCACCGCCTCGGCGCGCGCCTTCTGCGCGCACTCCGTCTGCTGCGCCAGCTCCATCGCCCTGGCCAGCGTGAGCGTGGTGGCGTCCTGCTCGAAGAGTCGCTCGCGCTCCTTGCCGGCGCGTAGCCCCAGCACGAACTTGTCCCGCAGCAGCATGTCCAGCGAGCTCCCAAACTCGCAGTGCACGGCGAGTCCCCTGATCCTGGCCGCCCACTTCTCGACACTCTCCCCCACGTCACGCGTAGCCTCGTAGAACTTGGTTTTATCGGCGAAGGTACACCTTTTAGGAGTAAAATGACCGTCGAGCACCGTCAACAACTCGTCGTACCCTACCTCTTCTACCTTCTTCGGGTACACGAGGTTCTTCAATAACCGGTATGTATCGTCGTGCAGATGTGTGAGTAGCACTGCCTGTCTCATATCATCCTGTATTTTGTTTAATAGGATAAATTGCTTCAAACGACTACAGAAAATCTCCCATTCTTGGGTATTATGATCAAAATGACTTAAATTCCCGATGAAAGCAACAGTAGCCATTGTAATTTTTTTTTTATTTCACACGCGGGTAAGATTCGGATCGTCGCCAGTGAGCTATATGTAGGTACTTAAGTGAAACAACCGGCTTTGATAGATGCTCGTTTATTACTGGTTGGACAATACAGGTAGCCGCGCCTGTGTGCGTGCGGACGCACGCATGTAGATACACCACAGGTTTATTTTAATTGTATTGACAATTCAATAAATTAAATTATCAATTTGAATGGAAGACAGTAATAAATCTATTCTGGTAATTTCAAGAGCGGTAGGTACCGCTTTTGCACGAAAGATATTTACGGTGCATGATACATCAAAGGCACTAAAAATATATCCGTATCCATCGAGTCATAGTATACGACGTATACCGGAACAAGTGGTAGTTGTCTCAGTTCATCAAAATCAAGAACTCGAAAATTTCACGTATACTAATTATTATTTCAAAAAAGTAAATATTATGTAGATTTTATAAAAATATATTTTTATAAATGCTTGAAAATATCATAAAATTATTACATTCAATTGTATGAGTTAGTTATAGAACTTTGTACCTACCTTTGAACAGCTCTCCTGTAAAATGATGATTTTGCACTTGTACCAGTATACGTAGGAGGTATTGTTATACTGTTGTTGACTCACGTTACTATACTTACCGTAGAGCCTGAGCGTGCCCTCACTCTTGCCCAGCGAGTTGGTGCTGACGCAGTTGTAGGTGCCGATGTCGCTGCGAGCGAACTGGCGGATGGTCAGCCACATGGACACCTTGTATGACGACTTCTCTTCTCGTATCGTGTATTTCGGCCTGTGGGAAAATATGATGTGATTAGCATGACAGGGTAAATTGCTAATAACTGGCCACCCTCTAGTAACTGGCCACCCCCCAGTAACTGGCCACCTTATATAAAACTGAACTCTATAAGGTCACGCGGGCAAATACAACAATGAGGTAAATCCGACTTATACACATAATTACAATTCATTTTGGAAGATGGAGTGATTGACATTGACATTATAAGCACATAGAGTAAATTTTGATAAGGTGTCCAGGTTACTGGAGAGTGGCTAGTTACTAGCAATTTACCCTAATCCCTCTCCTACTAGATTTTTTTTCCGTAAGTAAAATACCGTAAGTAACTTGCAAAGTGACTAATCTTGCTATTTCACTGCAAAAACAACTAACTTGTCAATGTCACCGGGTAAAAGATTTCGAAAAAATGATGTGCAAGTTGATTTTTTTTTTGTTGTAGTTTTGTTTAGTTCTTTGATTTATTTGTTTGAGTACTGTGAAATTGACATCCAATTTTTTGAATCTCATTGCAAGTTTGAGAAATGCACTATAGTTTGTATTTCTATTCGGCCGAGCGTAGCGAGTAAATCTACACAGTCTGCTAAGTTTGGTTTCCCTGCATCTACAGCAATGCACTATTCCCAAAAAAATGCCTCCAACTCATAATTTGACCATTATTTCCCCACAGCGATCTCGCAACACTTGTAAAATATACTGTGTCATTGTCATTATGAAGTTCAAGAATCAGGGCACACGTTTTGGTATGGTCGGCTCTAATAATATGTATACGATTTTGATCCATATGCCTTTGACGTACGTTCCGAAATGTATACATATTATTAGACGTGACTGTACCTATGTACCTATAATATTCCTTTGATCGCGTTTCAAAGACACAGCCATCATTTTCATCAAAGGTTCAAACGTTCGAAACTTTAAAATTGTAGCACAAATTATGTCAATCAATTACGTAAGTCAATAATGATACGTAGGCATTCAAATTATTAATTAGAGTAATTACAAACATTCTAAGTAACTTGAAACTTTAATTGGATTCAAACCTAGTCTTTATAATTGTAACTTTGAAATATCATAACCTCGGAGGTAATATTTTAGATTTTAGAGAATCCAATTATATAAAAACCGGCCATAAGCATGTCGGGCCATGCTCACTTTTTATGTTACATTTTTGTCGGCGTCATTGATTTATACAGGGTGGAACGGAACGACGATCTTTCCCGCTACCGACCGAGTCTACCAACCATTACGATGAACTTTTAGTATGGGACCAACATCGAAAACGTACATGGAAAATTGACTTTTCCATACTATTGAGCTCCAACTAATCAGTGTCTTTGTATGAGGGGTTAATGTTTTTTAAAGATATTTTTATGTTGGTCCTATATTTAAAGTTAATCGTAATGGTTGGTAGACTCGGTCGGTAGCGGGAAAGATCGTCGTACCGTTGCACCCTGTATTGGTCTCACTGCTAATGCAGCGCTAATGGTCAGACATGGCGAGATTATACAGGTTCTTAGTTGACTACGGAACACTAAAAAGACAGCATTATTTCGATTGTATGTCAGACGAATCTAATTTACGACAATTTCTTTCACAGATATTGCTCAATAGGGGAAGAAATTATGATTGATATTATATGAATATTATATAAAACATGGAGATGTGGTAATCAAAACTCTGCAAGCAAAAAGCAAATATTTTATCAACTCCCATAAAGTAACGGTATATGAACGAGTAACAATAACAAAGAAGCAACAGACATTAAGATCTGAATTATTCTCATTGCTTACTAAATACAGTTGTTAGATATGAGTCGAACGCTTAGTTTAACCAATATCTGATATCATGTCTGAAAACGTAACCTTCATCTGGTCTAACTTAGTTTTGTGAAACTCCGCCATTGTACTGTTTATGAACTTGTTTTGTGTGACTCCAATTCGGTAGGCATAAATTGTCTCGTTCAAAGTTACCTGGGTAAGGCCGCGGATTTTGACGAATGTGACACAGACATAACATAAAAAAAATACGTTACGTTACCATAAAACGCAACGAAAGTTACTATAAAGCTCAGCTCATACTGGTATGAACTCTGATTAAATAAAGGTCGTAAAAAAAAACATATTTTTATCACTAAATAGTTGTTTAAATCAGATATAATAATCAACCCATATAATGTAACTTCTCATACTTAGTAATTACTTAAATTAACAGTATTTATAAATGTTTCAATGCCATAATGTTTGGAACTAAATAAACTAAATAAATCACCATAAATGCTTAAATGGAAATTGAACTGTTATTAATTAACACTATTAAACGCGTTAATAAATTATACTGTATTTCATTAGCCCTAGGGGGTAAAATTACCCACTGGGAAAAGCTAATTACTTAAAAAAACGCAAATCAAAATACCTAAATAACAAAATAATTTGATTTGTTTCGCAAACACTTGTTACGGTATGCTGTCATTCAAAATCAAATAAAACTCATTGAAATCAGTAAATTTCTGTGTGCACTTCCCTTTACCACATATTTTCGTTACGTAACATAAAAAATACGTTACGTTTTGTAAAAATGTAACGTATTCGTAACATAAGTGTAACGTATATTTGAAAAAAGGTAGATTATCTTGGTAAATAATTGCAATCTGAACATAATAATACATGCTACTGACGTTTCAAACTAAATCCTTTCGTATGAAAAAACAGCCGTTTAATAATAATCACTACTTTCCGTAAAAATCACACTACTCGAAAATTTCACGTATACTAATACCACCTTAGACGTTTTTTGCCAAAACTTTCGCCGCGTGCACTGTGACAACCATTTGTTAACGAATTAATGGGAGTGAGTGTGCCTATGGGTGTTGCCCTACTAGAATAAGAGTTCCTAGTGTCGATAAACAAATTTCTACGAACATTGGCTTAAATATGACCTTAAAAAAGCGTTACGAAAGTATCGTAACGTAAGTTTGGAATTGGTGACCCAAAAAGTAAAGGGAAAGAAAACAGTAAAATTGTTCACATATCATAAGTCCTTAATGAACGGAGCAATCGTTTATCATTCTAATTTGGTTTAAAATCAAACATTTAATGCTGACAAGTCTAATAATATGAAAAAAAAAGGTTTTAAGTACTCGTAGTCGAAAAAATTACTCTACTTATGTTACGTTTTTGGCAGAAATATTAATTTATTAATTTTAAATAAAGAGCTAAATTAGCTATTTCATTTAATTACATGTAACTGAGCATAGGGGAATATTTTAAAATTGATCGGAGTTCTCTAGATGTTGTCAGTTTTGTTTTATGAGCAAGACAAATTTTAAGCTCCGAATTCGTCAAAATCCACGGCCTTACCCACCTACGTTTATGATAATTTTTCAAAAATCAATGCATCATTTTCCGGGACCACGAGTACACGAAAAGTCGTATTGGAAGTTTGCGAAGCGCATAATAATGGTGGTGACGGCAGTAAGAATACATTTGTCACCACCCCAACTCCTCCTGCGGGTGTCGTAAGAGTCGACTAAGAGATTGAAGTGTCACTGACCATTATTTGATCTAAGATTGATGATGGGCAGCAGCGTCATCATAGTGTACACATTACTGCGATCGCGAATCCGCTCGCCCAGCGTGGCGATTATGGGCATTTACCTTCTAATGCGTTTATACGCATAGTCAATAGGAGAGGCCTACGTCCTGCAGTGGACTATCATAGGCTGATGATGATGATGATGATGATGATAATGATCGTTAATAAACTATTTTTTATTTTCCGAAACCCGTGACAATTGTCGCAAGGTTTAGTACATTTTTTATTAAATCTTGCCATGAGGACAATTTATCTTGTTTTTGTGACAGTTGTAATTTTGCTTCCCAATAAAGTAGTTATTTACTGCTGATTTATTAATGTTCCTGCACTATATTTTATGTTGGTGGCAAACAAATGCACGGCTCTTCAGATGGCAAACGGTAACTGTAGCCTATAAACACCCCCGATTGGAGAAACAGTAAATATACAATTGTAGCACTTGTCAATGTGGTGAAATTGGGGCCAGGTAAACCTGTTTATTCGACTCACAATAGTAACAAGACTATTGGAACATCTCACCGCCGGCGAGTTGTATGGAAAGGCAAACTTTCCCTTATTACGAATCATTATGACTCCTCCCGTTTATCCGGGACATTACATCTCACCCGTAAGACCCAGAACGGCGTGCATTGCTCGGCTATTCTTGTTGATATTAAAGCTTTGTTTAACGTTTTGTGCACGGGAAAATGAGCTTTAGTTTTAATTTTGCAACTTTTTAGTGGAGGAAAAAGTTTTTATATTACTGACTACATAACAGTACCTAAAATATATTTAATGGATGTGTCGAAACCTGTAATGATTCATTTGAAATCGAAAAATAATACGTTATTCAAAGGATTTGAATTTAACTTGTATATTGAAAGCATTCAATTTCGCATTGTTTTAGACAGTTACTGAAAATTGCAATACTTTTTTTTAATTTAAGATTATCTTTGTCTTCGACATTTTTTCGGTTTGTTGTTGTATTATTAGGTATTCCATACGTTAGAACTTTTATGATTAAATATTATTTGTATTAACCCTTTTTACAAAACAATAAACTTAGGTAAATAAATACACTCTTCGTACCCATCACAAAAATTTCAACAATAAAAAATAAAACGCTTTTAGTAGTTATAAACATTTGTCTACCACCATGAATCTTTAAATCCCAGAAACCATATATGAGGGATAATTCCGTTCCCAATCAATATATTAATGATCAAATTCTTAACTTTTAATTTGTCGTAAAGACATCTTTAGTTGTACAGTGTAACTAAATAGTCCCAATGATACTCGTTTACCAGCCAAGTACTCCTGGTTAGTGCCAAATCTCAGAAGTTGGGTCAAAATTCTTTTGGTCTTATTTTGTGTCCCTAAAAAACGAGAGACAGTTGTGAATTTTGTATGAGATAATGTTTTGTTTCTAATTTTTGATGTAAGGATTAAAATCTAGCGTGATAAATAAATACAAGTGCACTGGATTTTTTTTTATATAACTAACCGAAACGGCAACTAAAAGCGTGACAGAGTGGTATGAAACAAGACAACGAAAAGAATTTTGAGCCAGATGCATGCTGCTTAGATAGGTATATTATGCATTATGGTTTACTGCCCAAGAAATCAAAGAATACTAAAAATCAAAGATCTCTGATCAAAGTATACTAAAAGCAACTAAAAGCGTGACAGAGTGGTATGAAACAAGACAACGAAAATAATTTTGACCCATTTATGCATACTGCTTAGATATGCCCTATGTTTCACTACACAAAAAATCAAAGAATACTAAAAATCAAAGATTTCTGATCAAAGTGTACTCACCCATCTAACAGCATCTCTCCTCTATTCTTAATCCAATAGTTGATGGTGTTGGGATAGGCCTCCACGTAACACTTCAGTTTCACGTCGGTGCCCAGCGGAGCCCCCAGGAGTTGGTTTGGCACTTTCACTGTCGGTGCGACTATGGGACAAATATATTGTCAGGGGAATATAAATCATTGATAAATAATATGAAAGTAATTATTGCTGTAATTAAATAAGACACTCGCTAGTAAGCGCGCCAAGCGTCATCAGCGCGGCACCGGTTCGCCACAGGCCCTCTACATCCTGTCAGAGTTGTGGTCGTGTTTGTCGCTCCCGTATTGGCCTACACAGCCATGAGAAATGCTGCCTCCCCTCCTAACACTGCTTGTATGGTCTGTTTAGACTTTCAAGGCCAAATGATGATGAATTAAATCAGCGTCATTTCATAAAAATCGTTTAAGTTTTTTTGTCAATCAAACAAGAATGTGAAATTATATCCTGACGTTTCTGGCATTACGTTACACCCGTGGTCGCAAACTGAAGAGAAAATGTACAACACCTTCGAGCTCCAGTCTGCTTGCAGGCACGGGGGTAACGTCATACCCAAAACGTCAGGATAATAAATTAAACGTAGGTTTAGGCGATTAAGACCCGTTTGTCGTTAAAATATGAGTGATAAACGTGAAAGTTTAAATGAAATAATAAAAAATGTCAGAAGTCGGCGGTACTATCTACGTAACGACATAAGTCACATAATTTTGGCTGTCGATTTATTTAGAAAACTTATCAACGCTGTACGGGTGGGATTACTAGAGATATTTGCAAATTAATTCTTATCCATTCATTTCTCAGGTTAAACATAGGTAATTATAGTGAAAATCCCATTTTTTCTTAATATAATCCAAAATTCTGAAATATAATACAAGCTTTTTATGAATAATAAAGTATACACGAATCAAATTAAAACCGATAAGAAATGACAAGACATTAATATTTAGTTTGGAAAAACAGGAGCGAGATAATTATAAGTATTGATTTAAACTTTTACGATTACCATTTATATTTGAACAAACAAATAAACAAAAATAAAATATAAACAGGAATTAATTCTAATAAAGCCCAATGAATGAAGGAAAATGAAAGTAATTGTAGGAAAAAATGTTCGATAATGATGGTATAAGATCTATTAAGTAAATAAATAAAAAATAAAAATAATATAAAAATAAAATAAAATATAAAACATTGGTTGTAGCATTACGTATTCTAATGGTACGAAGAAACTCATACACTTACAAACATGAACAACTTACAATTAATACACTCCTTTTGGGCAATCGTATATTAATATTTCGTAGTTTACCTTTTCCTTTTTATTCCAATAATAAAAAAAGAACGCAAAAAGTACATTACAAACTAGAAACTTCCTCACCATTTCAATTATGTAATCGATATCACAATGTGTGTCATCTACACGGCAATAGAAATACCTACAAGTGTGCATTCGCAATATTGAAAGAAAATGGCGGACTGTCAAAGAGGGAGAACGTAATGTTATTTTATTGCACCGAGGGAGCTGGTGATTGATGTAATGTTACTGGGATACCCACAGAGGTCCGATGTGGCTTCGATGCCATCTTGAAAGGAAAATGCTAACACGTATTTAGTTTGTAAACTACTAGTATATATTTAACTTTACCTCCTGAAAACAGTAGGTCATGGACTTAAAGAAACAGCTTTTACATTCAAATATCAAGTATATTCAAGTATCTAAATTCAGTATTTCTACTAACTATTACTTGAACTTTGCTTGAACGCTTGGTATTTTGAAACAATATTTTCCTTCACCGCCAGAGGGCGAAATGAATTTTTAAAGGAACTCACCTGCAGGCCTAGCCAAAATGACATTCTGCAATCATATAGGATAAGCGGTCACGTGACCATTTTCATACATAAATACGATCACGTGACTTATCGCTTATCGTATAATTATGATTTCAGAATGCCTAGGCCGGCTGGTAAGTAGTCAACTAAAAAGTAAAAGATGAATACTTACAATTTACAAGTAATATGATTCTCTTGCTGACCGCTGGCGGCACGTCGTTCGACGCGATGCACAGAAACGCACCCATTTGCTTGCGATCCACTCGCCATAGCGGGAGAGAGCTGCCTACGTAGCTCTCAACTGATGGACAAAATAAGATATTATAATAATTAGTCAGTATGAGATACTTAGCCTCACCTCCTCCTAAGAAAGTGATTTTTTTAATGAGATTAGTCTTCGAAATAACGAATCTTCTGACATCAACTTAGCCCATAACACCTTTATACTTCAGGTCAAAGAGGATGGAAACGCTTAAATGTATGCAAATCTGAAGATGCTAATTATCAGATTTGTACAGTTTGGTGACCAAAAATTAATATTTTACCCCTCCAAAGGATACCTACCTAAAAATATTGGATTGCAAAAGTATGAAGTAGAGAGAAAACAAAATATTTAACATTGATACTATCTTAATACTCAAAGATAATAATATTTATTTAATTGTTAAAATAACACCCATTCGGATCTGTTATTAAATCTAAATCTGTTTATGACGCATTCTGAGAATTTACTTCTATTTCGGTCCCGTAATTTTAATAATATAGGTATGTGTCAGAAATCTAACATAATACGTAAACTTTAAATACAGTCTTTTATTAATACTTTAATTATTCAGAGAAAGTTGATAACTGTTATTAGTTTTCTGTCTAGACCACATATATGAAAATTGCTAGCTAGGCAAAATTTTACAGTGTCATATTTCAATATTTATACCACAGACGTAACTATGTTTTATACAGACTCTTGAGTTTTAGGACTCCACCTTGTGGGTAGTAAAAATAAACTTCATGAGGAAATTGTGACTTGAGATTGAGGTGCTGTCTTTGCGAGTAACTTTGTCAGATCTTCATTATGTCACTTTTCACTTACGATCAGGTGGAGTGGAGCCACTTTGTTGTGCCAACATAAAAAAAAAAAAATGTATAACTTAGGTACACGACAGGATGAATTTTAGTTAAGCCTTCAGTAGCTCATTGTTGGCACGGCTCGGCTGGTTGACATCACGAGGAATTTCAGATCTGCGAGCTAGCAGCTCTTTCCGAGTCGCCTGTTAGTTCAAATAATTCTACCTAGTCGCGGCGCAAGTGACTAAGCGTTTGAACTGACAGACAACTGTAAAATATGTGCTAGACCCCAAATTGTATTAATTATAAATTAACTGTTAATATAGGTACTTACTCGCGTAGTCTGTTTATATTATATCTGTGGTTTGTACTCAGAAAGTGTCAAATAGTATTTTGTTATTTTGAATTATTCACGTATTATATGCATGTTTAATTAGTTAACTTGTGTTGTATTTGACTTTCATATTGACAAAGTCAAAAACAGTTTTGCCCTCTGAGTCAAGTTTAAAATTAATATGAATAATACATTTAAAGGAAAATCATGTAACTTTTTTTATGTTACGAAGGTATACAACTGAGCCTGGTGGAAAGCAGGAACTGAGGCCCATGGACATAGTGACCAAAAAATCGCCTATGCGCTGCCTACCCTGAGGACTTAGATGGCTGGCCTCTATCTATGCCAGTAATTACACCGGCTATCTTACCCCCAAACCGGAACGCAGTACTAAGTATTTGGACTCAGGTTAACGGGTAAGACGGTGGTAGCTATCCGGGCGGACCATGCACGAGGTCCTACCACCATCAGCAAAACAGTTATTATGAGAATCAATCAATCGACTAGATCATAGGGACTATAAAGCTTTTTCATTTCACGTCATCAGCCTGTCTCAGTCCACTGCTGGACATAGGCCTCTCCTATCAACTATGCGTTTAGACGCATTAGGAGGTACATGCCCATAATCGCCACCGTGAGCCGTGTGGTGACGGCAGTAAGAATACACTTTTTACCATCCCAGCTCTTCCCGCGGGTGTCGTAAGAGTCGACTAAGGGTGACTAAGACTATTGAAGTGTCTCTGACCATTCTTTGATGATGATGGGCAGCAGCATCATCAAAGTCGACACATTACTGCGATCGCCAATCCGCTTTGTCGTGTATTTTTAAAAAATTAAGAAGCACTCATATAATAATGGCAGGTGAAAATCGAATTGAAATGAACTGAATCGCATTATTAGAACGTGGTCGCCCCCTGGTCAATTATCTATCTATTCATTGCTATATTACGCAAGGTATAAGTTCGGGAAATATTATTTGACCGACTCTTATCTTACCTACGACCTTTTGTTTTGCATCATTAACAATAGAAAAGTGTTAGACTGCTGATTGTCTAGTAAGTGTTAACGCAAAACAAATGGTCGTATGTAAGATAACAGTCGGTCAAATAATATTTCCCGAACTATACCCATGTAATTCTTTAGCATTTTACCCATTAGCTAGGTTGGAGCAAAATTAACTAACTACGTAAGTGTCGCAGAGCAAAAACCATTTATTGCTGTTGCGTGTTTACCGTTTTAGCACCACAGTCAAGCTTAAGTAGGTAATTGTTAAAAAATTAAATGGGTAAAAACTTTTAATACCTATAATAAACATGTTGAAATATTTATCAAACGGGTTACTCACGTAATTTAAGTCGATAATTGCAATGCGAACATGTCGAGCAATTATCGACGTAAATTACGTGAGTAACCCGGCTGATAAATATTTGAACATGTTTAAGTCTCATGTTAATTATAATTCTAAAACCTATAATAAATCCAAACAAACTATATTGAGGTTATGGTTGCACTGATGATGACGCGCGGATTTCTCAAAATTAAACTCTAATTACAAGACAATACGAACCAACGGCTTTGTGATTCAATGATCGATAAGTATAGCGGCCTTGGAGGCTCTTAGTTTTTCTGAGACAGATCTTTTGAGTTTCGAGCCCTTTCATTCATTAATATTAAAAAAAATATTTTTACTGTTTTTAAGAGATACCTAGTTCAGTGCAGAAGTCGAGCGCTCGAATATCAAAACTCACCTCCTGATTTGAGCTGTCTTGAGTTCGGAATGATTTTATATTTTATCATCTGATATCATAATTATCATGTTATCTACGAGTAAATGATTATCTAGTTTAAATTTAGTTTCACTTTTAAAATGTTATTTTGTTTGTTATTTTAGATTAAAATAAATTCCTAGGATTAAGAAATTCATTAGGATTTTACATTTCGTTGAATTCAAGAATCTCACAAAAATAATATTTACAGAAATAATGACAGGAAAAAATCTAAATAAGGTACAGTCTAGTTGTTTATTATTAACAAACTGCTTGTTCTCAGTCATTATACACACAAAGCTACTTCGTACAAGTCCTCAATCAAAAATAATTGGCTTTTCATTTTTAAAAGCAGACGAAGTAAAAGTATATAGTCGATAGACAGTACGCCCACGCACTCATTTTGTACTGTAACCATCAGACATAATAGAAATTGTATTACTTAGAAACACAAATATTTTATTTCGTATAAAACCTACTACCGCATTTCACTCGTAGACAATATGATGAATATAATATGATTAACTTAGGGCACTCTAGCTCTTTAACACATCATATTTGTTACATTGTTATTTTGTATGACTGTTTTGTTGCCTAAATAAATAAATAAAAAAAATTAAACCATTCTTTATTAAAGAGGGCTTGAATATAGAATCGAAGTTTAAGAATAAGCACTTTTAAATTGCTCTATAGTATAATATATACAAGGTGGCCATAAAATAAGATTTCCTTTGTCTCTGCGGTTTCAGCACTTAGAGCAGCACCCCTAACAGGTTTTTGGAAATTTTAGAAGGGTCGATAAATTCATAATCATCTTAAATAGAATTATAATAAATTTACCTTAACGTTTATAGTCAATTGCCACGATAGCAGGCGGAATGAAGACCTAGGCTCTCCAAAACATGAAGCGCATAGTGACATAATACTTGTGAGTTTAAGTCTTACAGTAGTTTAAATAAAATCACCTTAAATAAGACAGTTAAGGGTAAAAATATATATATGTACAAACTTGGTTGGCTTTGATAGCAATTTAATCATTTCTCAATTTTATAGTTTTTTGTCAGCCTTCATAGCCTAGTTGGTAGTGACCCTGTCAACGAAGCTGGAGGTCCCGGGTTCGAATCCTGGCGAGGGCATTATTTGTGTATTTATTTATCACAAATATTTGTTCCTTGGTCATGGCTATGTCTACGTATTTAAGTATCTATATGTATCTATCTATTATATATATCGTCGCCTGGTACCCACATCACAAGCCTTAATTGAGCTTACCGTGGGACTAGGTTGTGTAAGATGTCCCAAAATATTTATTTATTTTATTAATATTTAGTTTTGCTGCAGCAAAGTAAAGGAATGAATTATCCATTCTTGCTGAACAAACGTACCTTTGACAAACTCCCTTGAAAGCGTCTTCTTCAGCAGTATAGGCTCGTGGTCCTCCCTTCTCCACGTGATCTTGGGGGGTGGATGGCCAGTAGCCTTGCATGTAAGGGTTGCGTTCTCCAACTCCTGGACGGAGACATCGCCTGATGTGTCGTCACTCACGATGTCAGGTGGTACTGTGGACAAAGGGTATTGTTAGTTGACCGCAGAACAATAATCTCTTACATACCAGCACCATAATAACGTGGGAATTTTTCAAACGGTATGACTAAGAGGGTGCTTAGACAAGTTGCCAATGGTGTGGTCTTTGTCGCACTAATATGAAATAGCGACAGAGAGGGAAAACTACGAAACGCTAATAAGCTTTAGCGTTTGGCAACTTGGCTAAGCAACCAGGCCAGAATTAGCATCAAATTTAAAATCGATAAAAAAAGTATTAAAGTCGCTTTTATGGTAGGCCTATTAGGGTCAATTGCAAAGAATTGTACACTGTTAAGACCTTAATCAGAATAAGAATCATGATCACGTATTTGTGCTACGAAAGTTAGTTACATAAACTATGTGGTACCTATACTCTGTCCAGTAACCTTTGGCAGTAGTTTACTTAAAAGCGGCAAATTTAAAAGATATAGGTTCGTATTGTTGACCACTCATATAGTTACACAAAATTTTACTTCGTAACACAAAAAAATATGACGTACATTTTGTTTTCGTTAAAGGCCTTTAATCATGTACATTTTTCACAATTTTCTCCTTATTCGCCCGCCCAAAACGCAAATAAACTTAACATGTGTTGAACTTGGGTCAAAATTCTTTTCGTTGTCTTATTTTGTGTCCCTAAAAAACGTGACGCAGTGGTGATTTTTGTATGAGATGATGTTTTGTTTTCAATTTCTGATGTATGGATAAAAATCTAGACTGAAAAATAAATACAAGGGCACCGATTTTTTTATATACTGAGTCGAGACAGCAACTAAAAGCATGACAGAGTGGTGTGAAACAAGACAACGAAAAGAATTTAGACCCACTTGCAATTTTTTTCGTACATCTCTTCAAATATGTCCCCGTTCTATGTACATGCCAACACACATTATCAATATAGCCTTATATGGTGAACAAGGTTATAGTCATTCCAACAATAAACTGAATTACTTAACGCTAGTTAACTTTTATACGACGCTTATTGCACATTTGGTTCCTCCATTATCATTTCAAAAAGAACCTCAACACCCCAACGCAAACTTTTACTTTAAAAAAATATGCATCAGATTTTATTCATGCGAAAAAGTGCCAAAGTCGCGTATTGAAAAAACTTCAAAGCACGGGACAACAGTTTAACCCCCACCAAGAGGCTGCCAATTTTTTAACGCATAAACTTTTACACGAAACACACGGGAAAAAGTAAATTTGGAGAAAAAGTAAATTTCCACAATATTGTTGTGATTTATAGTACCCCAGGCAGGGAACATGGAAACTTTTTTACTTTAACCGTTTACGTCTGGCTCGGGCGCCATTTGCATTCAAGATTGGGACCTACATTTCACATTGTACCGTTTTCTTGTTTGGTAAAGCTAGTAAACAGGTTATTTTGAACCTCATTTAACAAGAACGAAAATATTTCAGTCCACAAACCCGAGAACGCTGATAAACTGCTAACCTAGCAAGCTGATAAACAAGTATCGTTTGTTCCTTTTCGTCTTATACGAATATTGAGAAGACTGAAAGGGGTAAAATATACTTATGTATTTCCCAGACTGTGAGGAGAATTTCATTTTATAAATTTGTTGGTATGTGAAAATATTTGTAAGCAGACCTATTTTTACGCCGATATTAAGAATATTAGGCCAGTTCTTTAGACTAATTTCTTTTAAAGAGCTTATTTAACTACAAAAACATAAACCCGATATCAACAGATCAGGCTGGCATTCCTTCGTTTTAAAGGCTTTTAAGAAAATGAGACTCAGATAAATGATTTGTCTTAAAAACTGTTTTTTAAACGAAAGCTGTGTTTCCATTTACAAATATAAGGTATTAAATATGGCACCTGCCAGAGTTTTAAGTCTTACTGAGAAATTTTACGAGCCAGTACAACTTTATTTTTTATAGAAACGTAAACGCCAAACGCATTCTAATTTGAAACAGGAAACTTTTTTATTGCAAAGCAACTTGCCAGCAACTTATGGCAAAATCTCGGTCCGTTCGAAAACTAACTCCACCGAGTTTAGTAATTTCGTAGTCCTGCCGATATTTGCATGGCGCGGGCGCGATTTCTTTTTCAATTTCGAACTTGTTCGGTTCTTTATTGAGGCAGGGTGTCACTCGGTGCGACAAGCTTCACAGTTTGCAACGTTTTCGAACGGAAACTGTTTTATTGGGAGACGTTTAGCGTTAGTTTCTATTTGTGACTGGTTGAGTGATAGGTGATGGTTGTGCTCTGAAATTTGAAAAAATGTAATATTTGGTTGATTGTGGCTTTTGTTGTTGTGGCGATTAATTTGATGATGAATTTACTGATTTGTTAAATGCGTAGGAATAATTAGGTTGAATTAGTCAGTTTTAATAAGAAAATTGCATGTTCTTGTTCATTGCTTATTTTACAAAAAAAAAACATTTTAGTTTTACCACCCCTTATTGTTAAATGGATATAATGAAAAAGTTGATTAAAAAAGTAAAAAAAAGATAGGTATAATTTTTGCACTTTGACAACTTAAGAGTAATTTCCATATACCTAGTTTTCCTAG
>JALPQI010007222.1:0-53149 GCA_025490895.1 Thaumatotibia leucotreta | reverse complement strand
ATAATGTTAAACCCTATTTCTATTCAACTAGATAGTAAAATAATATTGTATAATTCCATAATTATGTTCGGTATTTTTTGACATGTATCCATTTAAACAACCCGCCAGTTAGCATGTAAGGTATAACTGTTAGTGCTAATGTTAATGGTAATAAATAAACAGTATAAACTATAATTTTCAACTCTAAACCAATGCAAATTAGATCTAATTTTCACTTTTACCAGGATAAAGCGATGTCATCGAAGAAAAGTCAATAGAAATAGATGGCAAGGAGTGACAGTGACATTATTTCTGTAAAAACCCGAAAAAAAAACATAAAAAAAAAACAAATAATTCATATATTCCCGAAAAAAACCATTTGATTTTTTCCGAGCTAGCTAGTACCCACCGGAAGTACATCTTGAGCAGGGAAGCGGTCGCGTGGGGGTCGTATGGCAGCGTGGGTACAGTGCCGCTGTCGAAGGCAGCTCGGAGCCGCAGAGTGGACACTAGTACCCACCGGAAGTACATCTTCAGTAGGGAAGCGGTCGCGTGGGGGTCGTATGGCAGCGTGGGTACAGTGCCGCTGTCGAAGGCAGCTCGGATCCGTTACAGCGACAGAGTGGACACGGCTAGTACTAGCGTTGAAAATGTCCGGATTAAATCCCGATTCTTTCCAAACAGCTTTCTTTCCGGATTTTTTCGAAAAAATCAATGATATTTTCCACTATAATTTTCAACTCTAAACCAATGCAAATTAGATCTAATCACTTTTACCAGGATAAAGCGATGTCATCGAAGAAAAGTCAATTGAAATAGATGGCAAGGAGTGACAGTGACAGTGACATTGATTATTTCTGTAAAAACCCGAAAAAAAAACGGAAAAAAATTAACCAGGATAAAGCGATGTCATCGAAGAAAAGTCAATAGAAATAGATGGCAAGGAGTGACAGTGACAGTGACATTGATTATTTCTGTAAAAACCCGAAAAAAAAACGGAAAAAATCAAATTTTTCATATATTCCCGAAAAAAACCATTTGATTTTTTCCGAGCTAGCTAGTACCCACCGGAAGTACATCTTCAGTAGGGAAGCGGTCGCGTGGGGGTCGTATGGCAGCGTGGGTACAGTGCGCGCTGTCGAAGGCAGCTCGGAGCCGCAGAGTGGACACTAGTACCCACCGGAAGTACATCTTCAGCAGGGAAGCGGTCGCGTGGGGGTCGTATGGCAGCGTGGGTACAGTGCCGCTGGTCGAAGGCAGCTCGGAGCCGCAGAGTGGACACTAGTACCCACCGGAAGTACATCTTCAGTAGCGAAGCGGTCGCGTGGGGGGTCGTATGGCAGCGGTGGGGTACAGTGCCGCTGTCGAAGGCAGCTCGGAGCCGCAGAGTGGACACTAGTACCCACCGGAAGTACATCTTCAGTAGGGAAGCGGTCGCGTGGGGGTCGTATGGCAGCGTGGGTACAGTGCCGCTGTCGAAGGCAGCTCGGAGCCGCAGAGTGGACACTAGTACCCACCGGAAGTACATCTTCAGTAGCGAAGCGGTTCGCGTGGGGGTCGTATGGCAGCGTGGGTACAGTGCCGCTGTCGAAGGCAGCTCGGAGCCGCTGTGTGGGACACTAGTACCCACCGGAAGTACATCTTCAGTAGGGAAGCGGTCGCGTGGGGGGTCGTTTATGGCAGCGTGGGTTACAGTGCCGCTGTCGAAGGCAGCTCGGAGCCGCTGTGTGGGACACTAGTACCCACCGGAAGTACATCTTCAGTAGGGAAGCGGTCGCGTGGGGGGTCGTATGGCAGCGTGGGTACAGTGCCGCTGTCGAAGGCAGCTCGGAGCCGCAGAGTGGACACTAGTACCCACCGGAAGTACATCTTCAGTAGGGAAGCGGTCGCGTGGGGGTCGTATGGCAGCGTGGGTACAGTGCCGCTGTCGAAGGCAGCTCGGATCCGTTACAGTGACAGAGTGGACACGGCTAGTACTAGCGTTGAAAATGTCCGGATTAAATCCCGATTCTTTCCAAACAGCTTTCTATCCGGATTTTTTCGAAAAAATCAATGATATTTTCCACTATAATTTTCAACTCTAAACCAATGCAAATTAGATCTAATTTTCACTTTTTTTTCATAAAGCGATGTCATCGAAGAAAAGTCAATAGAAATAGATGGCAAGGAGTGACAGTGACAGTGACATTGATTATTTCTGTAAAAACCCGAAAAAAAAACGGAAAAAAATTTACCAGGATAAAGCGATGTCATCGAAGAAAGTCAATTGAAATAGATGGCAAGGAGTGACAGTGACAGTGACATTGATTATTTCTGTAAAAACCCGAAAAAAAAATTGGAAAAAATCAAATTTTTCATATATTCCCGAAAAAAACCATTTGATTTTTTAGCTAGTACCCACCGGAAGTACATCTTGAGTAGGGAAGCGGTCGCGTGGGGGTCGTGTGGCATCTAATTTTCACTTTTACGAGGATAAAGCGATGTCATCGAAGAAAAGTCAATTGAAATAGATGGCAAGGAGTGACAGTGACAGTGACATTGATTATTTCTGTAAAAACCCGAAAAAAAAATGGAAAAAATCAAATTTTTCATATATTCCCGAAAAAAACCATTTGATTTTTTCCGAGCTAGCTAGTACCCACCGGAAGTACATCTTGAGTAGGGAAGCGGTCGCGTGGGGGGTCGTATGGCAGCGTGGGTACAGTGCCGCTGTCGAAGGCAGCTCGGAGCCGCTGTGTGGACACTAGTACCCACCGGAAGTACATCTTCAGTAGGGAAGCGGTCGCGTGGGGGTCGTATGGCAGCGTGGGTACAGTGCCGCTGTCGAAGGCAGCTCGGAGCCGTTGTGTGAGGCCGGAGCCTCCTGAGAGACGGTATATACCGTCCACGGCGCCGCGGGCTTCGATGGCGGCTGCGCATTCTACTAGGACTAGAGGGACTGGAAAGAAATAATCACCAAATTAAAAATTAAAAAAACCGACTTCAACCGGTTTCTCCAAGATTCCCGATTTGTTTCCATCATTGGTTTCCTCAAATGCTACTTTCTGAATGCAAATTCTTGTAAATGAATGAAAATTACCAAAAGCGCCATACATGTACCTATAACAATTGATGAGATCCCTCGATTTCTCCAAGATCCCATCATCAGACCGCAACTTGGTGCCAACGGGACCATCTCGGGGTAATACACGTTCGATCACAAAAAGAAATTTTAAAATAGGTTCACTATTCTCGGAGATATCGGGTAACATACATACAACAAAAAAAAAAAATTCAGTCGAATTGAGAACCTCCTCCTTTTTTGAAGTCGGTTAAAAATAATAAATAAATGTCATGCGACATTTTAAATATTTCGTCAGTTGACAACCAACACTCATATTTGTAATGAAATGAAATGAAAAATGTTTATTTAATGCTAAAAATAGAAACAAAAAGAAAACTTAATATATGCTGAATCTTAACCTAAGTACAAAGCAACCGTGAATTTATATTTTTCTCAATTTCCCAAAAATAGTTACAACTGGAAATAAGCCCTTTTGAAAAGACACTCCTCATATGTCGTCGCCTAGTACCCACATCACAAGCCTTAATTGAGCTTACCGTGGGACTAGGTCGATTTGTGTAAGATGTCCCAAGATATTTATTTATTTATCTTGGGAAATTTTAAATATTTCATATCATATACTATACAGAATAAATTGCTAATAACGGGCCACCCTCCAGTAACTGGCCACCTTATGGCAATTTACCCTGCCAATGAAAAATTAAAAAGATGAATACGTGGGTTCTAGGGATGATCATACCGCTAAAATTGTTTCCCTTTGGCCGTCTAAGAGCTAATGATGATGAATATAAATCTACCATCGTGTTCGAAGTTGAATAAATGCTCTCCCAGATCGCATCCAAACACTCTTCATTATACTTATATAAAATATGTATGTATTCGCCAATAAACATTTGTACCAGGAGCAGGGTACGACTAATAATTATAAGCTTCGCAATAGGAATAGGTTACTTTTAAATGACGCAAAATATGTAAATTTTGACAAGAGCCTAAATAATACTGCTATAAGGGTATATAACCTACTAGAAGATGATATAAAAAACACTGAAAACTTAAAATCTTTCGACAATAAAGTTAAACATTATTTCTTGACTCGACCATTTTACTCCATAAATGAATATTATGCGAAGTTTTTTGACAGAGTATAACATTTAATAATTTATTTGACATTGTTATTTAATTGACATCACAATACCATCATTGTTTTCTAGTTTACTGTACTTAATTGATATATTTGAATTGTGATATAATTTAACTTGACTTATGTACCTGAACTCTTAGACTAGTTATTATTATTGTATTGATCTGACATTTACATTGTTATTTTATTATTTTGTTATTTAGTTTTAATTTAAATTTATATTTGCATGCATTTTATGTGTTATATGCGAATAAATGATTGACTATTGACTATTGACTCGCTCTCTCAGTATCCCTAAAACTGCCCCTCCCCCCTGTATCCGCGCCTGGGCTATCTAAGAGCTAATAATGATCATTATAAACCTACCATCGTGTTCGAAGTTCAGTAAATGCTCTCCCAGATCGCATTCAAACACTCGCTCCCTTAAGATCCCTAAAATTTCCCTCGTGGAGTCTATTTGCGTTCAAGGCAGACAAACGTCAGTTTTTTTTAAGTTACATAATTGAATGCTATTTTTCAATAATGTGTCAACCCACATCAATTTATCAATTAAAACTCAATTCTATAAATTACAAATTAAAGTTGACATTTTATTGCAAAATGGATGTGGGTTGACGCATTATTGCAAAACAGCATCCAATTATGTAATTTACAGGAAAGACAACATAAATCTTTCGCCATTTTCATCGCTAATAATGATGATTATAAACCTACCATCGTGTTCGAAGTTGAGTAAATGCTCTCCCAGATCGCATCCAAACACTCGCTCTCTCAGGATCCCTTGTTGCTTGAGGCGTCGACGCGAAGGCCGCGATAGTATGAAACTCCGGAACAAAGATATCAGTTTTCCATGTTTTCTGAGGACTGGCTTGATTGTAATACCGCTAAAATTGTTTGTTTCCCGTTGGCCGTCTAAGAGCTAATAATGATGATTATAAACCTAACATAGTTGAACCTAACGAAGTTGAGTAAATGCTCTCCCAGATATCATCCAAACACTCAGGATCCCTAAAATCACCCTCGTGGAGTTTATTTACGTTAAAGGCAGACAAAAATCAATTGTTTGTTTCAAAAGTTACATGAAAGAAACAACATAAATCTTTCTCCATTTTCATCGCCAATAATGATGATTATAAACCTACCATCGTGTTCGAAGTTGAGTAAATGCTCTCCCAGATCGCATCCAAACACTCGCTCTCTCAGGATCCCTTGTTGCTTGAGGCGCCGTCGCGAAGGTCGCGATAGTATGAAACTCCGGAACAGAGATATAAGTTTTCCATGCTTTCGGAGTACTGGTTTGATTGGGGCTACCGCTACCGATCTGTTGAAAGAATAGTACATTGTGTATCAAGGGATTACTAACGAGAGTGTTAGAAGGCGTTTAATGACTCGAGTTAGTATTCCGCTTACCGACCGTGATGCATACAACGTTTTTCATCGCACTTGCCCCAAAAAAAATTTTAAGACAAAATATTATTGAATGATGTACTGACATTTCTATTACTCCCTAGGGAATTTAACTTTTCTATTACTCCCGCTACCCATGCAAGCAATGGCGCGCTTAGGCAGCAAGTGTGATGAAATACTTATTTGTTATACATTGTTATTTATGATACAAGTATGGAAAGTAGGCTTTTTTCAGAACGAGTGTCGTGAGTGTTTTAAAACCGACACGAGTTAGAAAAAAAGCCTACGTTTCAACATGTGTATCATACAAAATTTTACAATGCATTCTGCGAGGAAAACCAGACTTTATCGGCAGTACCAAGCATGCCACGTGGAAAAGTACTATGAAAATTCATTCCCACAAAAAAAACACTATCTGTGCATAAGTATACCCTTAAAAAGAGCACTTTCTGAGCATATGAATTGTAATAGTACATTGTGCATCAAGGGAGGTAAGTACAGAATTACTAACGAGAGTGTTAGAAGCCCGTTAGGCTTTTATGACTCGAGTTAGTATTCCGCTTACCGACCGTGATGCATACAATGTTTTTTTCATCACACTTGCCGACAAAATATTATTAAATGACGTACTGACAATTGTATTACTTCCTAGGGAATTTCACTTTTCTATTACTCCCGCTACGCGCGCAAGCAATGGCGCTTAGATAGCAAGTGTGATAAAATAGTACATTATGCATCTAGAGAGGTAAGTATGGTAATACTAACGAGAGTTTTAGAAGCCCGACGCCAAGGGGCTTTTAATGACTCAAGTTTGTAATGAAATAAGGACCTGGCCCCAATTTCACCACATTGACAAGTGCTACAATTGTAAATTTACTGTTTCTCCAATCTGGGGCGTCTATAGGCTACAGTTACCGTTTACCATCGGAAGGGCCGTGCGTTTGTTTTCCACCAATACAGGGTGTTTTTTTTTCGACCGTTCAAATTCTACGTAGTGAATGTGTAGGTCATACTCACCAACTTTTACTATGGGGACAAAGTCGAAATCGCGAAAAAAAAATCAGCTGTTTCATACAAATTGGCGGCATTACGCCGGCCGAAATGTATGAAACAGCTGATTTTTTTTTCGCGATTTCGACTTTGTCCCCATAGTAAAAGTTGGTCAGTATGACCTACACATTCACTACATAGAATTTGAACGGTCGAAAAAAAAACACCCTGTATAAAATTTACTGCAGGAACTTTAATAAATCAGCAGTAAATAACTACTTTTTAGCGAAGCAAAATTACAATTGTCACAAAAAACACGACAATTGTAGAGAAATTCCGACATATGCCGAACCTCATGTCAAGATTGAATGAGAATTGTACTAAACCTTGCGACAATTGTCACGGGTTTCGGAAAATAAAAAGTAGTTTACTAACGATTTAATAACGTTATTAGTAATCATTTTATGTTGGTGGCAAACAAGCACATGGACCGCCCGATAGTAAGCGGTAGCCGTAGTTTACGGAGGCCTGTGACGTCAGTAACAGTGATATTTTACAATTGTCACAATTGTAATTATGGTGAAATAGGCCACTGGTCCCACAGTGTGGACTCACCCTACGATGGGTGGCGGTTGCGTCATGTGCCGTGGGACTTTGTCCCCTATAACGGCCACACAGTGGTGTGGGAAGAAACCAACGCGGAACCCACGCTTGCCGCGCCACCATGTCGATTCTTGAGGACCTGAAGAGAAAATTGTGATAAATACAACATCATGCGACATATTTTATACAAATCCACCTAGTCCCAATCCCTGCGACCATATGGACGTCTGTCTAACGCCAGCTCAAAAATGCCCCCAAAACCAATTGTTCAATTGTGCCAAGATGGGCAGGACATAGCGCTTTTCTTAACACCGCGCATATTTCGGCGCAACATTTTGACATATGTTTATAGAATATACGAGTAGCCAATCAAAACTTTGATGGACCAATGACAGCTATTTTTAAATAGCGGTTTAAGTTTTTATAGGTTGATATTGAAATTCGTTACCGTGATGCATTGAAGAGGGGGTGACACTTGTCAACTAAAATTCAGGACCGTTTTTGAAAGGCAATTTAGTATGGCGTGCGGCTTCCATGTTTTATTTGTTCGTAGCCCAATCCCAACAAACTTTTTGATAATAAATAACTACACAAATAATGACCTCGCCAGGATTCAAACCTACAATCTCCTGCTAAGGCAGTGTCTCTACCAACTACGTCACAAAAAAACTAGACATTATATCTCTTCTCAAATAAACTACGGTAAAAAGCATTAACCTTGTGGTCGCCAATGACTGATATACACCGTGTTTTTATTGATTTCCGTTAAATTGAACAGGTTACGTGGGATTTTAATAGAAGTTGCCTGGTATATCGGCTTTTGTTAATCTCGAAAAAAAAAATTTTTTTTCGTTTTCATACATAATAATTGTAATGGCAAGTGTGAGTGATAGAACCTTACGAATAAGATCTCAGGCGACTGACAGCTGCTGACGGCACATGTCAAAATAAGTAGCATTAGGATGTAATAAAGGTTGTAATACACTTGTTCAGTCATTAAACTTATTTTTTTAACAACTCAATAACAGTAATAGTTAAGACACTAGTTTCTTAGAGAAATTGATTATTTTTGACCTAAAAAAGCTTCCCTTTAATTTAACGGAAATCAATAAAAACACGGTGTATAAGTCACAGCCCACAAGAAGCAATATAAACCTACAACAACTTGTATTAAGTTCAAATTCAGTTTGAACACTTGAGTTGTGTATGACGTGATTTCGAAAAGGTTAGGATCCATCTGACTTTGCACGCCTACACTCTTTATTTTACAAACTTTCCGTTGAACTAAGGAAACAAAATTATCTAATTTTTCTGCCCTCCGGCCAGCAAACAGCACTTTGCCAGCCGCTGCGCTAAGCTAAGTTGCCGCCTGCCGGTTCCGTTGAGCAGAAAAATAATATACACACCTCGGCCGTTAAATGGGAAAGCCTCGGATCACATGTTTGTGGGCCTCGACTTCGCCTCGAGCTACAATTACTCGTCATCCGAGACATTTCCCACTTAAACGGCCTTGGCATGTAATCTACTACTATGTTACTTACCAGGCATATCTATTATTGAGATCATATCGCCAACTTCGAAGCTGATTTCGTCTCGAGCCTGCGAAAAAAAAAATATATAGAAGCCAAGATATCAGGATACGTATAAAATCACGAGGCGGGCAATAATTAATTGTTAAATGGGCATGATGACTGGCAAGTCAAATCAGCATCTTTTTTCGAACTGTCAAAACGATCACCACTATGGAATTTTATATGAAATACTCAAAAGTGACGTCACGGTTGAGTACGACCAAATGACCTACCCTTTTAAGTTATTTTCAATTTATTAAATAGAAGTTCTGTGCAAAAATTACTGCAACCTACATCTTAGTAATAATTTATTCGTGTATTATGTCGTGCATAATGTTAAATAATTTATTTTAACTACAGTCATCATCCCTATTGCAATTGAAGTGTTTAATGTATCGTTCGTTTGGGTCAGTGAGGGCAGCTACCAGATCCCGTATAGATTTTGGAAAAAGTATACAGGGTGCGAGAAAATTGTCATTGTTGACAAACTTTTTTTTTATGCCAATCGATCCTGTTTCTGTTCAGGATCAAAAGCTTGTATGGGACCAAGCGAAAAGTTTTCGGCTAGAAAAGCCGCAAATCAAGATTTAAAATTTCCATACAA
This sequence comes from Thaumatotibia leucotreta, assembly GCA_025490895.1. Taxonomy (NCBI): domain Eukaryota; kingdom Metazoa; phylum Arthropoda; class Insecta; order Lepidoptera; family Tortricidae; genus Thaumatotibia; species Thaumatotibia leucotreta. Next base: position 43,790 of record JALPQI010007222.1, on the reverse strand, counting down.
ATTGTATGAAAATTAAATATTCTTTTTTTCACGTTTAATTCTTTTATGCCAATCGATTCCATTTCTATCCAGTACCAATAGTTTCCTAGGGGTCAACTTACAGCAACGTGCAAAAAAAACAAAAATAAAAAATTGGTTTTCATACATTTGTCAGCCTCTGTAGCCTAGTTGGTAGTGACCCTGCCTACGAAGCTGGAGGCTCCGGGTTCGAATCCCGGCGAGGGCATTCTTTGTGTATTTATTTATCACAAATGTTTGTTCCTTGGTCATGGTTGTGTATGTATCTAAGTATCTATACGTATCTATCTATTATATATATCGTCGCCTGGTACCCACAACACAAGCCTTAATTGAGCTTACCGTGGGACTAGGTTGATTTGTGTAAGATGTCCCAAGATATTTATTTATTTTATTTATTTACTACGAGAAAAAAGTGAAACTTTAATTACATTATCTGTCACGCTAATTAATGTTGCTAAGGTTTTCATACAGTATATTATTGTCATTTAGCATAGGACGACTAATTATCGTGACAGATGGGTAAATTAAGGTTTCACTTTTTTCCATATTAAATGTATGAAAACAGTTTTCTTGAAATTTTTGACTTTTTTGTAATTTGCCATAAGTTGACCCGTAGGACACTATTGGCACTGGATAGGAATGGAAACGATAGGCATAAAAAAATAAGTGTGAAAAAAAAACATTTTTAATATTCATACAATTTGTATTGTAATATCGAAGAATGGTCAGTGACACTTCAATCCCTTATTCGACTCTTACGACACCCGCAGGAGGAGTTGGGGTGGTGACAAATGCATTCTTACTGCCGTCACCACACGGCCTAGAATTGTTCTATGATTGGAAGCACGTTGGACCGGCAATCCAGAGGAAGCGGGTTCGAATCCCGTGACAACCAGAGTCTATCGCTGTTGTTTTTTTCTTTGGTAAGCACATCTGTTACGACATTGTGGCTATATTTATTTTCTCACCTGCGAGACATATTTCCGTACTGAATACGCAGCGGCGACGGCAGGAGTGTTTATTGAACTCGAGTCCTCATTTGCCACCAGCAGCTTGTGACCTGAATAACAAGAAACTTATTCACATGTGTGGCAAAGTAATTTGACCTTGCTCTAATCACTTTGGCCCACTACTGCCTAGTATAAGTGGACTGTATGACCGTATCATGAAGAATCGGAGCTCACATGTTAAATTGGTCAATTCTCATTGGTGACTTTGTAAGCCATTGGCTATATTTAAGTACCAGGAGTAACTCTACGATACGTTACGACATTGAGTTTTAAATGGTTTTTTTAAGTTAATTTACATTTGGATGAGATTTGTAATCATATTTCCTCGCGATAGTGAGGGGAAAAAGTTGTATTACACTTGGCGGTAAAGTTTGTTCAACTCTCGTGCCTTGAGACCTTCGCAATGCTCAAGATTCCAGTTTTTAAACCACTCGCTACGCTCGTTGCTCAATTTTGGTATCTTTCGCTAGCTCAGGTATCAATATTGGCACGACAATTAAACAACAACTTTGCCTCCTTGTATAATAAATAAGTATTTCCCCTCACTAGCTCGTAAATTACTCGTTTATCCTTTAATACGAACGTGTAAAAACGCATATTATTCACTTGTGTGGCAAAGTAAAATGACCTTGGTTTTGGAATAACAAAACGTAAAATGCTCATGGAAATTGTTCCATAATAATGATAATTAAATAATTTGTTTGAGAATTTAGTGTAAAATACAAACCTTTATATAATATGATGATTTTAACATATAAATCCTAAAATTCCATAAATAACAATTGTTTTAGTGAATGATGATAAGATGACTAGATGCAATCACAAAACGCAGAAAATGTCAACGTCAACATTGTCAAAGAATATTATAGGTTATAATCTTTATTTACCGACTCGAACACATATAAAAATAGTAAACTAAACAACTTTCAGGGTGTTCTGTTACAATTTTGTAAAAATAATGAATGAGAATGATTTAATAATGCATTGGCGTTGGTGTGCAACTACAGGAATGTGTTAAAATCGTGCTGCGTTTACTTTTTCGTGGTAAGTTTACTGCGACAAAATCTTGCATTAAATACGTACGAAAATTATTTTTCTCAAACTTGCTACGGAATGTTGATGTTACTTACTTTAAATTAAGCCCGGAAATACTATGTATCCGGTGGCATATGCTAAGATGATATGTAAAGAGATTTCATGTATTTATTTCACACCTAGGACTGCAAACAAACTGTCTTTTGTTTTGAAACGTCAAATTGTGACACTTATGTCTTGATATTCAGCCACAGAAAAAATGAATGTTTTTTTTAAATGTTGTACGATACTGTACTATTGGATTATTTACAAATCAAATACTTAGTATGGTTCGGCGAAATCAGTTCGTTTTATTTCATGGCAAGTTTGAGAAAAGCACTATACAAATCTCGGCGAGAAACAGGGTTACAGGCCGCGTATTCCTATCTGGCCTCAGTTCCTTCGGCCAGATATATCTACTTGGCCTGTAACCCTTCGTTTCCCGTCCTCTATAGTAATGTACTAATCACTAACCCGATGATGATTGTAATGTGAACAAATAATTACCTTTTTTGAGTTTCCTCGCTATAGTGAGGGGAAAAGTTTTGTGTTACACACGGGTGCAAATGTATTTTACTTCTCGTATGTTAAAACACTCGCTGCGCTCAGGATTCTATTTTAGAACCACTCGCTTCGCTCGTGGTTCAACTATAGAATCCTTTCGCTTGCTCGTGTTTCAATTTCATACTCGCGGGTAAAATACAACTTTGCACCCTTGTATAATAAATAACTAAGTATTATTTCAGTAAAAAAAACATACTAACTTTTCTATAACTCCCTAGAAAATTACATTCAAATCCAACTTTCCTAAAAACGCTCCAGCTACCCGGCCGTGCCCAGTGTCCTCTAGGATGGACAACTGACCTTTATTCTCCATTTGCAGCCAGTTGAGTTGATAGTCTGCTGGTGCTAGCCCGAGTGTCCTCTAGGATGGACAGGTGCTAGCCCGCTGTGCCCAGTGTCCTCTAGGATGGACAGGTGCTAGCCCGCTGTGCCCAGTGTCCCCTAGGATGGACAACTCACGTTTATTGTCCATTTGCAGCCAGTTGAGTTGATAGAGTCTACTGGTGCTAGCCCGAGTGTCCTCTAGGATGGACCGGTGCTAGCCCGCTGTGCCCAGTGTCCTCTAGGATGGACAGGTGCTAGCCCGCTGTGCCCAGTGTCCTCTACGAGGGACAGGTGCTAGCACGCTGTGCCCAGTGTCCTCTACGAGGGACAGGTGCCAGCCCGCTGTGCCCAGTGTCCTGTAGGAGGGACAGGTGCTAGCCCGCTGTGCCCAGTGTCCTCTACAACGCACAGGTGCTAGCCCGCTGTGCCCAGTGTCCTCTACGATGGACAGGTGCTAGCCCGCTGTGCCCAGTGTCCTGTAGGATGGACAGGTGCTAGCCCGCTGTGCCCAGTGTCCTCTAGAATGGACAGGTGCTAGCCCGCTGTGCCCAGTGTCCTCTAGGATGGACAGATGCTAGCCCGCTGTGCCCAGTGTCCTCTAGGAGGGACAGATGCTAGCCCGCTGTGCCGTGCCCAGTGTCCACTAGGATGGACAGATGCTAGCCCGCTGTGCCCAGTGTCCTCTAGGATGGACAGGTGCTAGCCCGCTGTGCCCAGTGTCCTCTAGGATGGACAGATGCTAGCCCGCTGTGCCCAGTGTCCTCTAGGATGCACAGGTGCTAGCCCGCTGTGCCCAGTGTCCTCTAGGATGGACAGATGCTAGCCCGCTGTGCCCAGTGTCCTCTAGGATGGACAGATGCTAGCCCGCTGTGCCCAGTGTCCTCTAGGATGGACAGATGCTAGCCCGCTGTGCCCAGTGTCCTCTAGGATGGACAGGTGCTAGCCCGCTGTGCCCAGTGTCCTCTAGGATGGACAGGTGCTAGCCCGCTGTGCCCAGTGTCCTCTAGGATGGACAGGTGCCAGCCCGTTGTCCCAGTGTCCTCTAGGATGGACAGGTGCCAGCCCGCTGTGCCCAGTGTCCTCTAGGATGGACAGGTGCTAGCCCGCTGTGCCCAGTGTCCTCTAGGATGGACAGGTGCCAGCCCGCTGTGCCCAGTGTCCTCTAGGATGGACAGGTGCCAGCCCGTTGTCCCAGTGTCCTCTAGGATGGACAGGTGCTAGCCCGCTGTGCCCAGTGTCCTCTAGGATGGACAGGTGCCAGCCCGCTGTGCCCAGTGTCCTCTAGGATGGACAGGTGCCAGCCCGCTGTGCCCAGTGTCCTCTAGGATGGACAGGTGCCAGCCCGTTGTCCCAGTGTCCTCTAGGATGGACAACTCACCTTTATTGTCCATCTGCAGCCAGTTGAGCACGGGGCCACAGTTGATGGAATCATCCGCTATGATGGAGAGGTGATGCATGTAGTCCGCTATGAGACTTCTGTACTCTGTCTCGTCTTCGTAGCTGGTGGTAGCCCGCTGTGCCCAGTGTCCTCTAGGAGGGACAGGTGCTAGCCCGCTGTGCCCAGTGTCCTCTAGGAGGGACAGGTGCTAGCCCGCTGTGCCCAGTGTCCTCTAGGAGGGACAGGTGCTAGCCCGCTGTGCCCAGTGTCCTCTAGGATGGACAGGTGCTAGCCCGCTGTGCCCAGTGTCCTCTAGAATGGACAGGTGCTAGCCCGCTGTGCCCAGTGTCCTCTAGGATGGACAACTCACCTTTATTGTCCATCTGCAGCCAGTTGAGCACGGGGCCACAGTTGATGGAATCATCCGCTATGATGGAGAGGTGATGCATGTAGTCCGCTATGAGACTTCTGTACTCTGTCTCGTCTTCGTAGCTGGTGGTAGCCCGCTGTGCCCAGTGTCCTCTAGGAGGGACAGGTGCTAGCCCGCTGTGCCCAGTGTCCTCTAGGAGGGACAGGTGCTAGCCCGCTGTGCCCAGTGTCCTCTAGGAGGGACAGGTGCTAGCCCGCTGTGCCCAGTGTCCTCTAGAATGGACAGGTGCTAGCCCGCTGTGCCCAGTGTCCTCTAGGATGGACAACTCACCTTTATTGTCCATCTGCAGCCAGTTGAGCACGGGGCCACAGTTGATGGAATCATCCGCTATGATGGAGAGGTGATGCATGTAGTCCGCTATGAGACTTCTGTACTCTGTCTCGTCTTCGTACCTGGTGGTAGCCCGCTGTGCCCAGTGTCCTCTAGAATGGACAACTCACTTTTATTGTCCATTTGCAGCCAGTTGATGGAGTCTGCTGGTGCTAGCCCGCTGTGCCCAGTGTCCTCTAGGATGGACAGATGCTAGCCCGCTGTGCCCAGTGTCCTCTAGGATGGACAACTCACCTTTATTGTCCATCTGCAGCCAGTTGAGCACGGGGCCACAGTTGATGGAATCATCCGCTATGATGGAGAGGTGATGCATGTAGTCCGCTATGAGACTTCTGTACTCTGTCTCGTCTTCGTAGCTGGTGGTAGCCCGCTGTGCCCAGTGTCCTCTAGGATGCACAGGTGCTAGCCCGCTGTGCCCAGTGTCCTCTAGGATGGACAGGTGCTAGCCCGCTGTGCCCAGTGTCCTCTAGGATGGATAGGTGCCAGCCCGCTGTGCCCAGTGTCCTCTAGGATGGACAGGTGCTAGCCCGCTGTGCCCAGTGTCCTCTAGGATGGACAGGTGCTAGCCCGCTGTGCCCAGTGTCCTCTAGGATGGACAGGTGCCAGCCCACTGTGCCCAGTGTCCTCTAGGATGGACAGGTGCTAGCCCGCTGTGCCCAGTGTCCTCTAGGATGGACAGGTGCCAGCCCGCTGTGCCCAGTGTCCTCTAGGATGGACAGGTGCTAGCCCGCTGTGCCCAGTGTCCTCTAGGATGGACAGGTGCTAGCCCGCTGTGCCCAGTGTCCTCTAGGAGGGACAGGTGCTAGCCCGCTGTGCCCAGTGTCCTCTAGGAGGGACAGGTGCCAGCCCGCTGTGCCCAGTGTCCTCTAGGATGGACAGATGCTAGCCCGCTGTGCCCAGTGTCCTCTAGGATGGACAGGTGCTAGCCCGCTGTGCCCAGTGTCCTCTAGGAGGGACAGGTGCTAGCCCGCTGTGCCCAGTGTCCTCTACGATGGACAGGTGCCAGCCCGCTGTGCCCAGTGTCCTCTAGGATGGACAGGTGCCAGCCCGCTGTGCCCAGTGTCCTTTATGAGGGACAGGTGCTAGCCCGCTGTGCCCAGTGTCCTTTATGAGGGACAGGTGCTAGCCCGCTGTGCCCAGTGTCCTCTAGGATGGACAACTCACCTTTATTGTCCATCTGCAGCCAGTTGAGCACGGGGCCACAGTTGATGGAATCATCCGCTATGATGGAGAGGTGATGCATGTAGTCCGCTATGAGACTTCTGTACTCTGTCTCGTCTTCGTAGCTGGTGGTAGCCCGCTGTGCCCAGTGTCCTCTAGGATGGACAGGTGCTAGCCCGCTGTGCCCAGTGTCCTCTATGAGGGACAGATGCTAGCCCGCTGTGCCCAGTGTCCTCTAGGATGGACAACTCACCTTTATTGTCCATCTGCAGCCAGTTGAGCACGGGGCCACAGTTGATGGAATCATCCGCTATGATGGAGAGGTGATGCATGTAGTCCGCTATGAGACTTCTGTACTCCGTCTCGTCTTCGTAGCTGGTGGTAGCCCGCTGTGCCCAGTGTCCTCTAGGATGGACAGGTGCTAGCCCGCTGTGCCCAGTGTCCTCTAGGATGGACAGGTGCCAGCCCGCTGTGCCCAGTGTCCTCTATGAGGGACAGATGCTAGCCCGCTGTGCCCAGTGTCCTCTAGGATGGACAACTCACCTTTATTGTCCATCTGCAGCCAGTTGAGCACGGGGCCACAGTTGATGGAATCATCCGCTATGATGGAGAGGTGATGCATGTAGTCCGCTATGAGACTTCTGTACTCTGTCTCGTCTTCGTAGCTGGTGGTAGCCCGCTGTGCCCAGTGTCCTCTAGGATGGACAGGTGCTAGCCCGCTGTGCCCAGTGTCCTCTATGAGGGACAGATGCTAGCCCGCTGTGCCCAGTGTCCTCTAGGATGGACAACTCACCTTTATTGTCCATCTGCAGCCAGTTGAGCACGGGGCCACAGTTGATGGAATCATCCGCTATGATGGAGAGGTGATGCATGTAGTCCGCTATGAGACTTCTGTACTCTGTCTCGTCTTCGGAGCTGGTGATCTTCTCGGTTAAGTTTGGCAAGCCGGAGACTTTCCTGTCGTATATGCATCTGGAATATAAAAAATATGATTAGTTTTAGTGTGTTTTTGGGCGAAGATTGGTGGAAGTTTTCTATATGCAGGGGAGAAAGGGTTTACGAATTTAAGTCCTGGGGAAGGGATTAATTTTAGGATGTTAAAGGGTTTATTGAGATATATAAATTGGTAAAATTAATTACTTCTTTACATCGGAATTGTATTTATTTAATTTTTTTCATTTAACCCACTAAATAACATACTCAATACAAAATCTACCACATTTCAAAAATGCTTTTAGTGACACAACGTAAATGTAATAGTAAGAGTAGATTACGTGCCAAGGCCGTTTAAGTGGGAAATGTCCCGGATGACGTGTAATTGTACATCGATGTACATGTGATCCGAGGCTTTCCCATTTAACGGTCGAGGTATGTATACTATTTTTCTGCTCAACGGAGCCGGCAGGGGGCAACTTAGTTTAGCGCAAAAAAATATAACAAACAAAGAAAAATAGTGTTTTGAAGGAGAATAGGGACATTTCATTGCTAGTTGTTAGTGGAGTAAAAACAAGATAAATCTAATGGTCCTTGTTCCCGGCTAGACTCCACTCTCTGACGTCACTGGCCTCTGACCAGGAACAGAACATGTACCTGTGTAACATGTCGTCCAGTTGCCGACAGTGGTCCTTGTTCCGGGCTAGACTCCACTCTCTGACGTCACTGGCCTCTGACCAGGAACAGAACATGTACCTGTGTAACATGTCGTCCAGTTGCCGACAGTGGTCCTTGTTCCGGGCTAGACTACACTCTCTGACGTCACTGGCCTCTGACCAGGAACAGAACATGTACCTGTGTAACATGTCGTCCAGTTGCCGACAGTGGTCCTTGTTCCGGGCTAGACTCCACTCTCTGACGTCACTGGCCTCTGACCAGGAACAGAACATGTACCTGTGTAACATGTCGTCCAGTTGCCGACAGTGGTCCTTGTTCCGGGCTAGACTACACTCTCTGACGTCACTGGCCTCTGACCAGGAACAGAACATGTACCTGTGTAACATGTCGTCCAGTTGCCGACAGTGGTCCTTGTTCCAGGCTAGACTCCACTCTCTGACGTCACTGGCCTCTGACCAGGAACAGAACATGTACCTGTGTAACATGTCGTCCAGTTGCCGACAGTGGTCCTTGTTCCGGGCTAGACTCCACTCTCTGACGTCACTGGCCTCTGACCAGGAACAGTGTAACCATTGATTTAGAATATGTAAGTGGATCCCCAAACAGCTCAAAACAATGGCCCCAAAAAATGGGCAGCAGAAGTAAATATTGCGGTCCTTTTGCTCCGCTATTCAGTTCTGATAGTTGACATTTGGTCACCTTTCGGTATAGCATCATTATTCCAAACATAAAAAGTTTCTACTATTTTGCGGTGTTGTTCACAAATTTGACACTTATTCGCTCACTTCACAAAGTTTTTTATTCTTTGAGTTTTTTTTATTATAGTTTATTGTAAGTGAGCGTTATTAGCTTCAACTGAAACATGATGGAAATGACTTTTAGTGTCACTTTTCTTGGTTTTTTTGTTTGGTTCTGTGCGTCCATTTATTATTTAATGTCATTGAATGTACCATGTACCTGTGTAACATGTCGTCCAGTTGCCGACAGTGGTCCTTGTTCCCGGCTAGACTCCACTCTCTGACGTCACTGGCCTCTGACCAGGAACAGAACATGTACCTGTGTAACATGTCGTCCAGTTGCCGACAGTGGTCCTTGTTCCAGGCTAGACTCCACTCTCTGACGTCACTGGCCTCTGACCAGGAACAGAACATGTACCTGTGTAACATGTCGTCCAGTTGCCGACAGTGGTCCTTGTTCCGGGCTAGACTCCACTCTCTGACGTCACTGGCCTCTGACCAGGAACAGAACATGTACCTGTGTAACATGTCGTCCAGTTGCCGACAGTGGTCCTTGTTCCAGGCTAGACTCCACTCTCTGACGTCACTGGCCTCTGACCAGGAACAGAACATGTACCTGTGTAACATGTCGTCCAGTTGCCGACAGTGGTCCTTGTTCCGGGCTAGACTCCACTCTCTGACGTCACTGGCCTCTGACCAGGAACAGAACATGTACCTGTGTAACATGTCGTCCAGTTGCCGACAGTGGTCCTTGTTCCAGGCTAGACTCCACTCTCTGACGTCACTGGCCTCTGACCAGGAACAGAACATGTACCTGTGTAACATGTCGTCCAGTTGCCGACAGTGGTCCTTGTTCCGGGCTAGACTCCACTCTCTGACGTCACTGGCCTCTGACCAGGAACAGAACATGTACCTGTGTAACATGTCGTCCAGTTGCCGACAGTGGTCCTTGTTCCTGGCTAGACTCCACTCTCTGACGTCACTGGCCTCTGACCAGGAACAGAACATGTACCTGTGTAACATGTCGTCCAGTTGCCGACAGTGGTCCTTGTTCCAGGCTAGACTCCACTCTCTGACGTCACTGGCCTCTGACCAGGAACAGAACATGTACCTGTGTAACATGTCGTCCAGTTGCCGACAGTGGTCCTTGTTCCCGGCTAGACTCCACTCTCTGACGTCACTGGCCTCTGACCAGGAACAGAACATGTACCTGTGTAACATGTCGTCCAGTTGCCGACAGTGGTCCTTGTTCCTGGTTAGACTCCACTCTCTACAAAAATATGTTTTACCAGCCACCTTGCAAATCTGACATATATAGGAAAAATGCATATAACATGTGTATCGTTTTATTCAATAACCTCCCTCACGAATTGAGAATAATGCATGGAAATGAGTTCAAGAAGGAACTGTCTAAATTTCTACTGCAAAACTGTTTTTATACTATCAAAGATTATTTAAATTTCTAATTGTAATGTAATTAAATTTGTATTATTATTTCATGACATAACTTTTGTATAATCATTTATTTCTGTTAATGTAACTAAATTTGTATTATTATTTTTTGACATAACTTTTGTATAAAAATTTATTTCTATTAATGTAATTAAATTTGTATTATTATTTCATGACATAGCTTTTGTATAACAATTTATTTGTCTATTAAGTGTAATTTATCTTATTTTCGAATTTGTTGGAAATGTCATTATTTATTAGTACCCACTTAAACCACTAAGTATGTTGTTACCAAATGTAATATATAAATATTTTTCATGTTGGCTTTATGTCGACTGAATACTGATTCTCAAAATGCTGTAAGAAAGACCTAATTGTAACGTATTCTTGCAAATAAACATTTCTATTCTATTCTATTCTGACGTCACTGGCCTCTGACCAGGAACAGAACATGTACCTGTGTAACATGTCGTCCAGTTGCCGACAGTGGTCCTTGTTCCGGGCTAGACTCCACTCTCTGACGTCACTGGCCTCTGACCAGGAACAGAACATGTACCTGTGTAACATGTCGTCCAGTTGCCGACAGTGTTATAATCTACCAAATGTTATAATCTACCTTTTTAAACATTTTAATTTTAATTTTGTAATTTAAATTTTAAATTTTATATTTATACAAATATTATTTACTTATTTATAATTTTTTAATTGTAATTTTAATTTTGAAATTAATTCAAATTTTATTACCATTTTTGTAAATTTTTGACTGTAATTTTAATTTTGAAATAATGGATTTTAATTTGATTTTTAGTCAAATTTTATGTTTTTAATTTTTAATATTTATATTATTTACATTGTTATACATTTTTATTATAATGTTGTAATTTATATTAGTTCCTATCTCCCTAAATTGTCATTTTGCCTAATAACACTACCAATTAAGTTAATGTTACTAACACAATGATCCAAGTTGGTCGTAAATAAATAATTTATTATTACTATTATTATAGTGGTCCTTGTTCCTGGCTAGAATCCACTCTCTGACGTCACTGGCCTCTGACCAGGAACAGTGTACCGACCATGCTGGCCGTCATATGTCACTAATGTGAAATGTCAGTGTCATTATTGGGGATGCGTTCCAAAATTATAATTTAACAGTGCGGGCGACGTTTCAGTGTATCTTATGTATGTTATTGTATTGTATAATATTCTGTTTCCATTTCTGTATTTTAATTGGATGCCGTTTTGCAATAATGCGTCAACCCACATCCATTTTGCAATAAAATGTCAACTTTAATTAGTAATTTATAGAATTGAGTTTTAATTGACAAATTGATGTGGGTTGACACATTATTGCAAAATAGTATCCAATTTATGTATGTAAGTATGTGTATTAGAATAAGTGTCAGACGTGCGTGACCTCAAAAACGGCCCCAATGGAAGACCAGCGCTGGGGTGTAATTACAGGCCCCAGCTTTATGCTGAATTGGGGACCGTTTTGTGGCATAATTTGTTTCTTGTCCTTTTAAATGTGTATCTTACCTTAAGTCATGTGTCACAAATAAATATTTTTTCTTTCTTTCTTTTCTTTCTTTCTTTCTGTAACATCTACCTGTGTAACATGTCGTCCAATTGCCGACAGTGGTCCTTGTTCCGGGCTAGACTCCACTCTCTGACGTCACTGGCCTCTGACCAGGAGCAATGTAATGCTCTGGTGGAAGACTTGTCGCGGTAGGACACGTGTGAGCGCACTTTTAGCGATATCCAGCCTGAAACAAAAAGAAGTATTGAATTATATCTACGATTATGATATGGACGCATTAGGAGGTTATACCCGTAAATGGTTGGCGTTAATTGTAGTGTCCCTTACCGGGATCAGATACCGGTAATTTACTAAATACAAAAGAATGGATACCTTTTAGTTATTTTTCGTTTTTTGGTATATCAATTGTAAGTTAATGGGGTAATAAATTACAAATACGATGTTGTTAATTACGTTATACATGAGGAAAGGGAAAAATTCTAACAGCATATTCCTGAGACTAAAAGAAACAAAAATTGTTGAATGAGTTTTAGTCAAACCAGCCAAAATATTTTTTTTATTTGGTTTTTATTTTTTGAATTCCTTAATACACAAAAAAAAAGGATTTTATTAATGAAACTATCACAAAAAATGCACTTTAAAATGTTTTTTCCATTTTCTAGGCAATTAAAGGTTTTTTTGTTCATTAGATGTCTATCATTTAAGTGTGACAATTACTATGAGAATTAATTTCCGCACTAATACTGAAAAGAGCGCTTCCGGAGCATAAGCACTGTAAACAAGGTTCGTTATATGAGACTTCGCGTAAAAGGCCAATGTTGTCAACAAAAACTTTTTGTTCGTCGAGTTTCTTACACAAAATGTTTTGTAAAGCGTAAACTTATATCTAAAGCTTATTATAGTACACAAGACTACATGAATGATAAAACACCGTGGGAGTAATTTAGGATTTAATTATTAGTTTGTTAAAGTCATGACATTCAATTACGATAATTTACGCTTGGAGACCTTGTACATCTCCAAACGTGCTTTATATAATGTTATTATTATATACCTATTCGGAGAGAAACCTTACTTCTCTATAAATTATTACTTATAAATGTTGTGACTTTTAGAGACTTTACATCTCTTGTTATTATTATTTTATTTCAATTTGTTTAAAATCAATTTTATGTTTTTTTTTTAATGCATGTTAGTTGTAAGATGTACCATCATTGTTTGAAAAAAGAATTCCCGCCAAGTTTCTTACCGGTTCTTCTTGGGTCAGCGGTTTAGGGTTCGAACCGGAAGTAGTTTTCATATCTAGACGATTCAAAAGAGTTTGTTGCTATTCCAATTTGAATAAAGAATTATTTGACTTTGACTTTGACTTTGACTACATGTGGGGCTTAGGGTGGTCCAAAAAATTTTTTTTTATATTCCCGCTCCACAGGGCTTATTTTTGTACATGTAAACAAACAAGTAAAACAGTCCTAAAAGTAATGTATACCAATTTTCAGGGTAATCGAGCATCATTTAGAGGTCGCTCAAAATTCGATATTTTGGCAGTACATAATAGGGCTCTCGGTCGTGTCCGGGTTTCGTGTACCCGTTTCCGTGTACCCGTTTCTTTGCTACCGGGAAACGGGTTTCTTACCCGTTGGGAACGTGTAATTAGGAACCGTGTAATTAAGACACGGATACCCGTTCTGATCCGCCCTCAATGTGTAGTGGCATTGGCAATCTAAAACATAGGTTCATAAACATCGGTTTTATATTTGAACAAAGTATTGAACCGCATTTAACCACTAACAAAGAAAATTTCTAACTGCGTAATTCGTAAAAAACTTCGAATTTTTCGGTAGGTATTGTTTTGTTTCTGACTTTTTACTAAAAAAACATAGGCTTTTCGAATATTCAATTGCAATGGATCCACAAAACTCAAGCTTGGAAACGTTTCTAACTTGGAAACGTTTCTAAGTGGAAACGTTTCTTGGCGTTTCGTGTCGTTCGGGTTCTTAGTACCGCCGGTGTTAAGGACACGTGTACACGTGTCTGCGGGTAACACGGGTACCGGTAGCCCTAGTACAGTCGCCATCAGATATATAGTAGCGGTCGAGGTCCCCAAATAAATCGGAGCAACGTAAAATTTCAATAAATTCGTTACGTGAGAAAAGGGCAATGATTTGGGAGCGTGTAATTGGTCATAAATTTAGGGGCAGTAACTTTTCAATAAATTCGTAACGTACAAGTAGGTAAAGATATCGGAACAAACATGACTCAAAGATATCGAAGCAGCCAGGATGATCATAAAGATCGCAACATTTATAGGAAATACACCTTAAGTCTGCGTCACATAGTTTATTTTAATTTGTTACTATGTTGTCACTACTACTTTAAGTTGTCAATGTCAAAGATGATTTTGACGGCACTGTTGTGGGTGAGTAAATGAGTTTCCTAGATAAAAGAAAAGTTTTCAAGCATCATTATCGAAAAATGCATAAATTCAATTTTGATTTTTTATTGATGTAATCATATTAATATGGGATAAGTAAATAAAAAATCGTAAAGCTAGGAAATGATTTATTTGAACGAAACTAAAAAAGTATAAAGGGTGAACAGAATACCTAAAAGTCATTTGCGGATCCTATTTTACCACGGTGACAAGTCCGAGAATTGTAAATTGACTGTTTCTCCCGTTGCAGGCGTCCACGGGCTACGGTTAGCACTTATCATCAGACAGGCCGTGTGGTCGTTTGTGTTTCAAATATATTGCAAGAACTTTTAGCAATCAACAATAAATGCCGTCTTTTAAGCGAAGCAAAATTATATATTGTCACAAAAATACGACAATTGTAGCGAAATTCCAACATAGGTCGAACCTCATATCAAGAATTTACGAAAATGGTTCTAAACCTTGTGACAATTGTAACGACTTTCCGAAAGTAAAATAGTAAATTACGATACAAGTGCGAAAAAAATTAAGTGAAGTGGAGCGAGTGGAGAAAAATTAAAGCACGACCGAAGGGAGTGCTTTAAATCTACACGAGTTAGGAATTTCCTTTTCGCACGTGTATTATTAGTGATAATTGTATGTTGGTGGCAAACAAGTACACGGACCGTCCGATAGTAAGCGGTAGACGTAGCCTGCGGAGGCTTGACATCTGTAACAGTGATACTATAGATATATGATATTATATATATATGTGTATGCTATTGTTGCTTTACTAAAATACAGGGTGGCTCATTAAAATCAGTCAGTATGGGAATGTCTGAAACTATCGGATATACGAAAATATGTTCTTAGGAACCATTTCATCGATTTTAATAAACAGAAATACTGCATTAATATATTTGTAAAAAAAAAACTACCCAGAAGGGGAATCGAATCCGGTTGTTTTGAAAAAATAAACTTTTCTGCACTATTTCTATTCGGATATCCATTGTGCAGGTCTTAAACAGTAAATAGTAGTATTTGTTTTTAGGAATCGGGTCTATATCGAATCGCATAAAAGTATTGTTCCGAATATTTTGTCGCATAAGAATTTTACGCCGAAAATTGTTTCGCCGAATTATTATTTCGCATATTTTTCATATGTCGAAGTTTTAGCGCCTAAAGTCGTTTGTCCGAAACATTATTCATCCTAATGGTTATTGTGTCTAACATTCATTTGCCGAAATTGTATTATGCATATGTTTGATGATCCTAATATTAACATTCTAAAATTGCTGCTAAACATAATGCCTACTAAAATGAAATAGCTAAGTCGCATTTGTAGTATTACGATCCGCCAACATGTCGACGGAGCCTAGCGGGGCTCCTATTTCCGCTCTAAGGGACAAAAGATACCTAACGAACCTATCCAGGTGAATCACATGATTTTGTAGTGTTTTTTTCATGCGGGGGGCTTCGCCCCCCGAGGCCCCTTGTGGGGGGCTTCGCCCCCCCCCCCCCCCCCCGTCCCCCCTTGTTTGGTCTTTCCCTTAGCAGCTGAAGCAGACCTAGTATTTGTATTGTAAAATGTCTAAGATTAATGTTTTAACCTAACTTAACCGTATCGGTCCTGCCCCTCTAGTTTTTCTGCAATCAGGTTATCTACAAACAGCTAATTCTATTTCATAGACGTGACAACTTAATATTGATGTAGTTTAAGTTAGTTTAAAAGACTAGTGCTGTTATTTTAGCTAATCTAATAATAATGCGAAATATTTTTTATGACAATCAAAATTAGTAATATTACATTTTAGATAATTTAAAAGTCGACGTACGAATATTCGGATAAAAATACTTTAGGACTTCTATTTGTGTATGCATAAAAATAATTCGGCGAAACGATTATTATGCCATTCAACAATATGCCAAATGTTTCGGCCAAAACATTTTCTGCACAATGAACATTATGCGAAGAGACGGGCACCCACAAATACTACTTAGTATGTCTTATAGTTTCAGAATTTTTCTTTCAAACAAATAAGTTAAGACAAAATATTATTAAATGACGTACTGACATTTCTATTACTCCCTAGGGAATTTCACTTTTCTATTACTCCCGCTATGCATGCAAGCAATGGCGCGCTTAGACAGCAAG
Organism: Thaumatotibia leucotreta; assembly: GCA_025490895.1. NCBI lineage: Eukaryota > Metazoa > Arthropoda > Insecta > Lepidoptera > Tortricidae > Thaumatotibia > Thaumatotibia leucotreta. The sequence continues at coordinate 27,590 of JALPQI010007222.1, read as the reverse complement.
TGTAATAAAAAGGTGACATTAACCGGCCCCCAAGATCGCCTGATTTGACAGCTCCTGATTTTTTTTCTATGGGGTTTTTTAAAAGGATTTGTCTTTTTAACCTTTAGCAAACCTTTAGCAATTAAAACAAAATACTCGAACCACGATCACTGAAATAACGCCGGAAATGTGTGAAAAAGTGATGAAAAATGCGATGAAAAGGGTTGGCATCTGCGATGCTACTGGAGGTGGATATTTGTCTGATTATTTTCCATGTGTAATTGCCGACCCAAAATAATTTTATTTAACTAGTGATACTTTATATTTTTTGTGTTATGTATGGAATAAAATTTCAAAAATAAAGTGTAGGGTTAGTTGTGGAACATTGACACAAACGGACACAATGAAACTTTGCGATATCTCGGAAACCTGACCTTAACGGCTAACCTCGTCTATCAAACAAGGACGAGCTTAGGGACCCTCCACAACTCCCCAGGGTGCGAGCGACGATCGCAGAAGGAGCACGTCGCTACATGCTTCAAAGCGAATTGAACCAGGAAAAGTATTTTTTTTTATTTATATTTCGTAATTTTTTGTAAGAATACAGAGAATTGTTTGGTAGTATTTATATTTTTGTCGTATTGTATATATATTCAAGTTTATCTTAAGCTAAATACTTTTAAAATTAGTTCAAGTTTAGGCATCGTTTTTTTATTTAGTTTAAAATAATACCCTGGTGTCTCACAATGAAACATTTTTATGTAATGTACAATGAAACAGGTCCATGTTTCGTTGTGTACTGTAGTTTTATTGTACACCAAATGTGAAATTGCAAAAGGTTACTATTCTATGAGACTGTTTATTTAAACATGTTTCATGTTTAGCACCTCATTGTCAACCTATTAAGGCCCACTTGTATAACCTAGGGTTAAACACTGACCAGTAAAATGGTCACTTTAGCTCCTGCTGGTGAATACCTGGTTATTTGGCTAAACCCGGGTGGTACAAGAGAGTCTAAGTAGTACATTTCTAATATTTTTGGTTGACTAGTATAATTATATTATATATTAAATATTTCGTAAGATTATATGCGTAGTAATAGTGGTAATAAAACATATTTTTTATCTTTTAACCACTTGAACGTCCGATGATAGCATAGTATCCAAACAAAAAAGGCAGTAGACTGTTCGTGGATGCTATACTATCCCATGAAGTCGAAGGAGACACAGTTGATTATAGCGGCATCTAGCGAAATATAGAGGCATTATTTCCTAATTCCCTTGTTGCAACAACGTAGCCTAATAAACTAGTTTGCGCTAAAAAATATATATGGCATGGCAGTGTACGCTCGTTACTCAGTCGATAAAAAATTATAATTTGTCAGTGTTGGGTCAAACTGCCTGAGTGTTTGCTAAGGACTCCTAGTTATGTCGTAAGTATTTCACGTTAATTTACATATTTTTGGGGTTATTATACATAAAAATGATCAGGAACGTGTGCTCTATACGATAATGTGTATCATCTTAAGTTTTTGACAGTGTGATACCTGTCAAGTGAGTTTAAAATATGAAGGTTATCTTTCTTATTTTTTTACCGATGTCTTAAGTTTAACCTTGATTATAGTCAAGAATCATTAGGTATTTTACAATGACTAACATTGTATTTTAATAATTGTATTTTCATTTATACTCCTGATTTTTTTATTATTATACTTTAAGTAGTTTAGAAAATATAAACGTTTTTGTAAAATCTTGTGACTGCGCAGCGCGGGGCGTACGTCGCTAAAAAAACCCGGACAGTTGACCGGAATATGGTCGCGCGGGGTGGACGTTCAGTGGATAAACATTCTGTTCCTACAAATTGTATTAATTAGTGATTTGAACATTTTTCGGTTGCTTAATGCGCCAATGTCATAAAGATTCGTTAATAAATTAATCTTCCCAAGAATTTTACTAAGAACAACCACATAATATATAATAACCTGTTTTACTACCGATTATGTAACTCTGTTTCAATGTTGGTTACCCGTGATATTTTTTGTTTACAATGAAACAGCTCACGGTGTTTCACTGAACACTATTTATTAGTACACATTGAAACAATACACTTTTTTCAAAAACATTTTAAGAATATATACGCATTTTTCAAAACTAGAGCCACTTTCTTACACACCATAAAGAATGATGACTATTAGTCTATTATATGGCAAAATATACGATTTTTAACTTTCAAATTGGCTGAGATAGGACAGTTTAAAAGGTTGAATGTTTCATTGATGGCAATAGTTTAAGTAATATGTTTAACAATAAAACATACGTACACAATAAAACAACATTACATTTATGTTGTCACAAAGTGTATGATATCTATCGTAGAGATGCCCAGGACCCTCCCGCGTTCGACTGGGTTGCAGTCATACTACTAGGATACATAAAACATAACTTTTTTTGCAATATGTCGCAGTTATCGACGACATTGTTAAGTTACAATGAAACTTGGGTTGTATACAATGAAACAGTCTTCGGATTCATGTATCTTTCAATGGTCTTATTAATCATTTAACAAATTGGAATCCTACTAAACTAAACCGACTCCAGCCTACCGTTATTATTAACTTTCCTTTATTTTGTATTCATTGCAAGCGAACTTATATATATGTTTAATATAGCACAGTTCCACTGTTGCTTAGGTCTGTTTCATAGTTCATTGGATTTATTACGTCTGTTTCAATGTAAAAATTCAGGTGTTTCATTGAATACATGCACGAGGACACAATGAAACAAATCTCATCTTTTGTTTAAAGTTGTATAACACATATACAATTGAAAATAAGTAGAAACCAAGAATGCGATTCGATAGCCAACTAAATTGTTTATCTTCGAGCACAATATCTCACTCGTAACTTCAAAAACACCAGAGATACAATGGTTTGAAATTGAGTTGTTTCATTGATCCACAACTTACCCTACATATCTTATTTGGCCACCCTGTATGACTATGAATATATTCTAGATTGACTTATACACTTTGGTGTCAACAGTACTTTCAAATCCCATTGTAATCGCTGTTTAATAATACCTACTTCAATATAATTATTACTCGAACTATTTATTGCGCCACCGCCGAGTACCCGACATCTCACGAAATGTATTTAGGTTTGCTCCTTGTTCTACCTTTGCCAATTTTGGCAATACGTCAAAACAGCGGTTAACTAGATAACTCATTTTAATTATTTAGGCATAATATTAATATCTGTCCAATTTGCGAAAGAGACAGAAATATATTTGTCACGATGACAAATGTCTACTCTTTTCGAAGAAAGTCACAACAAACCACTCTTGTTCTAAATTCAAATTATTGACAACCTATTCAAGACTTGTGGCTGACCATAAAGAATTTAAAGCGATGTGTATATGACACTAAGGTATATTTTCCATAAATGTTGAGATATTTACGACCACCCTGACTGCTCAGATATTTCTGATTATTTCTGTGTTCCGATATTTTTGCCTAATTATACGTTACGAATTAATTGAAAAGTGGTTGCTCCTAAATTTGTGACGAATTACATGCCTCTAATTATTGTCCTTTTCTCACGTAACGAATTTATTGAAATTTTACGTTGCTCCGATTTATTTGGGGACCTCGACCGCTACTATATATCTGATGGCGACTGTACATAAGTTAAATGTATGAAATGAAAATCTCGTCTATTTTTTTTTAAACTGGTATGAGTTTCTATGGCGTTAACTATAGATTTTCAATTATGCCTACTCATTTAAGCATATGATGCTTCAATTCTGGAACTTTAGTGTAGTGTACATTTTTGATTTGTATGAGATCAGCGAAAGTTTAACCGTTTTGAGTGACCAGTAAATAATCAGCAAATTACATCAAATTTGGTATACAGACTACATTTATACAATAGAACAAGCGAGGCTAGGTGCAGGTAAGATTTTTCAGAAAAATCATCATACTGTCGTGGACCACCCTAGTGGGGCTACAAGTGACAGGGGCAGGTTGTGACACGTACCGCCCTGCGGGGAATCAGCGGCCGAGTCGCACAGCTCTATGCTGAGTCCGCCGAGACAGACGTCGTAGTGGGAGTGAACATTGTTGGGGGCTACAAGTGACAGGGGCAGGTTGTGACACGTACCCTCCTGCGGGGAATCAGCGGCCGAGTCGCACAGCTCTATGCTGAGTCCGCCGAGACAGACGTCGTAGTGGGAGTGAACATTGTTGGGGGCTACAAGTGACAGGGGCAGGTTGTGACACGTACCCCCGGAATGGCCGACTGTATGAACCGACCATTATACACCGTGATCTCTAATAACCCGAAAGATTTTAACCACGCATTTTTGATGTAATAACAAACAAAAAATATTATATGAGTTTTGTAATTTTTTTTTTAATTTTTTTTTCAATTGTTATTTAATTTTTGAATGTATTTTAACACAAAAAGTAAAAGTTATTCATGAAACTAGCACTTACAATGAGTGTTAAGGTTTTTTTTTACAAAAACCTCATTTTTAAAAGGTTTTATTTCTCACTTTTCGTCATCTATTAATGAGGTTAGTGAGACTAATCTCCATAATGGCACCAACGCCGTTAAAAAGACCTTTTGTACCGAGTTACAATTAGAAAATATGTTTTTTTTTAGTTGGTAATAACTCTGAAACTAGGCGATATCCAGAAAAGTTTATACGACATTATAGTTTCTAAATGTGGTCAGGAACACACTGTTAAAATCTTTCGGGTTATTAGAAATCACGATGTATAAATAACGCTTCAGCGCATCAACTTCTCGGTCACGTTACGCTGGATGGTGGCTGGTGGTCTACACCTGCCCTAGCACTTGAAGTTAAAATCACAGTGCCAGCGCACTGGTAACTTATCAGTTAGTACCGTCGAACACTGTACCCACATTCATAGAATATTAATTTGATTGTTTTGATCAAGTTTTACTTTGTATTCACACTTTATATGTATTAGTTAAGACTGTTCTGTATTTCTCTAAGTTAAGTGAATGTAATATTCTTTTTGGTATACTCTTGGGTCGTCTCATTCGTTTTTCGTCACGTTCCTAAATTTGTCCGATTCTGCTTTCGTCACCCATTCTTCATTCGTCAAGTAAGTCTGCAGTCATTGTCGTCTTTGACCATAAGTTGTTGACCTTTTTCTTATTTCGACTCAATCGTTTTTTGTCATTTCGTATTTGGTCATATTCTAAGTTGGTACCGACTTAAGACTATGAAAATATACGAAAAACATAGATTTAACAGCGAACATGCCGAAAGAAAATTATGACGCGTTAAGAACGAGACGGATTAAGATAAAGACGAACAACAAATTTGACCGAAGATGAGAAAGACCATCGACGATCGTGACGAATAAAGAATGGGTGACGAAAGCAGAATCGGACAAATTTAGGAACGTGACGAAAAACGAACGAGACGACCCAAGAGTATACCTTCTTTTTGGAGAAATAAATTCTTAAACCTTAAACCTTACCCTCGCCCTGCGGGGAATCAGCGGGCGAGTCGGGGCAGAGTTCTATGCTGAGTCCGCCGAGACAGACGCGCTCATAGTGAAAATGGGCGCATTCTTCTAGTTTCGGGAACCGACAGGACGCTGGTGATGGTGGCTGGAATAGAAAAATGGTTTCAACACTTCAAGTAAAGGAAAACGATAAGCAATGCATACCTGGGATAGCTCGGGGCATTTATACGAAAGTGATGTAGCAAAATATTTTATCGACTAAAAATATATCGATATTACTGTGAATGACAACATCAAAATGTTATTCGGCATAAATAAATATTAGGTACTTACTCTTCAATTAAAATAAGAAATAAATTTAAACGAGTAGTTACGCGTTTATTTTAAAATAATTTTCAAAATATACAATTAATATTAAAATTAATAATAATTAAATATTATTTCGGGAACCGACAGGACGCAGGTGATGGTGGCTGGAACAGAAAACTGGTTTCAACACTTTCAACTAAAGAAAAACGATAAGCGATGCATACCTGGGATAACTCGGGGCATTTATACGAAAGTGATGTAGCAAAATATTTTATCGACTAAAAATATATCGATATTACTGTGAATGACAACATCAAAATGTTATTCGGCATAAATAAATATTAGGTACTTACTCTTCAATTAAAATAAGAAATAAATTTAAACGAGTAGTTACGCGTTTATTTTAAAATAATTTTCGAAATAATATTAATTAATATTAAATTGTCATTTTTATTAAAACTATCTGAAGAGGCCCAATATCAGATCAGATATGACGTCGAACCTCTGTACTGTAATCGAGAATGTTCAATAAGCACATCTTTTATTTTAATTATATCAACATATTTTTAATCGATATGAAATCCCTATAACTTGCCCCCAGTTATCCCAGGTATGGCGATAAGTCACTATCATGAACAGTGCTTCTTATTATTGCAATTTTATAAGATGTTTGAACCAATAAAAGAGCTCTTTGCTCTCCCGATTGCAAAATTCTATGAAGCACCCTCTCATTTTGTTATTAAAAAATATTGTAAATCATATTTTTTTTTTATTATTGTAAACAAAAATTGGGGGTTGCTATGCTACCGAAATAATAAAAAAATGACTAATCATTTTGCCTTTCTTGAACTTCGTACTGTGGTAACGACCCCTAATTTTTGTTTAAAATAATTAAAAAAAATATATATATGGTTTACTTATCAAATAACAAAATGAGAGGGTGCCCCATAGAAAATTGCAATCGGGAGAGCAAAGAGCTCCTTTATTGGTTCGAACATCCTACAAAATTCCAAAAATAACAAGCACCCTAATGAACAACTTAACATCAAAACGAAGTTTTTATTGAATTTTTAGTACAGATGGTGTACTTTTTAGGCTCTAGTGCGAGAAGTGTGTCATTTTACGTCAGTTCCAAAACTTCGGAGGGCCATCTGTACTAAAAAACGTCGTACGAGACACGTTCAAAAACAAAATTCGTAACTCGTGTCGATTTAAAACACTCCATGTCTGTCGTGTTTGAAAACATCGCCACTCGTTTCGGATTTCATGTTTTTCGCACTTGTGTCGTAATGTACTATTTTATTAAATTTTTAAAGCTTAATTTGTGTTACAAAACTTACAAACCTGGCTGCCTGGCTGGGTTTTTTTTAATCTCAAGATAATTAAGTGTCCTTAAAAGTGAAAAAGCTCAAATATGGGATGAAAACGTACCGTTTCGTCGGGAAAGTTGCTGGCAGAGGGCGCAGACTGACTCATGGGGCCAGACACAGGAGTCAGTGACAAAGCCGTCAACGATATCGACCCTGAAACACACCATCAGAATTACCCCTTTTTTTTATGTCGGGACAACAAAGTGGCTCCACTCCACATGATCATAAGTGAAAAGTAGAGCCCAAATCGCGGCGGCAACGAAGAGGAGACAATCAGTAACCTGTCAGTTGCCACCGCCTTGCTGGCCCGCTAGATGCTTCTTCACGCTTCGTTTAAAGGGTCCCAACTTATTCTTAACCGTTAAATACATGACTTTTTCTTTGCGTTCCAAAAACAAAATGTGCATACCTAATAGCGTCGCAAGCACGAGAAAAATAGAAAAAAAATCTGCGGTCATATTTTGGGTGGAATTTGTACCACTAATCAAAAAAACGATACATCATACATTTTTTACAAAATCGTGCATGATAAAACATGCAAATATTATTTACTTTTCGATTAAAAAGTACATTAAATTCAGTAATTGTAAAATCGTAATGGTAAGAATTACAAAATTCCAATAAAAAATAATTTCTTATTAGTTAAAAACCGCTAAACGCACGCAACGAAAACAAATTACCGCCATCTTGCTTATAAACACATGTAAGTTTTTTTTAATACAGTTACGCCCACGAATCAGTAATAAGATTGAAAGTTCATTAAATTTCCTTGTAAAATTAATCTTAAGAACATAACATACATTTCTAATTTTCAATACGTTTTGGTATGTACGATACATCGTACACCATGCATTTAAGGGTTACACGTCTAACTTAGCAAGCCTGCGTCCATATATAAATAAAGGTACATTTAAACCAAAAGAGCATTCGCTGTTCTATCCCCCGTTCTACGAAATCAACCAATCACGTTTCGTGTAACGATCGAATTTCGTAGAGTGGGGGGTTAGAATAGCGAATGCTCTTTTGGTTTGAACGCACCTTAACATGGACGTCTAATGCCAATATATCAGTAGTTGGCGTCCAAAAGTTTAAGGCCACGCCGTATATCACAAGAAGTTCTTTTAAAATGAATAGATAGAAAAAACGTCTCACCCGGCGTCTCCCTTTTGCAGTCCACATCGTGAGCGGTGCGCGTCGAGCCGCGAGACTCGGAGCTGAAACGCACCGATCTGAAATGTATCGTAGTTATTACTATCATACAACTCTGAGTAGACGCTCAAGCGGAGCCTGTGCGGGGCGTTCATATTAACATCATCAGTCTATCTCAGCCTCCGTAGCCTAGTTGTTAGTGACCCCGCCTACGAAGCTGGAGGTTCCGGGTTCGAATCCCGGCGAGGGAATTATTTGTGTATTTATTTATCACAAATATTTAAATAAATATACAGGGTGGAAAAAGATTTTGGGTCAGTGAGGGCAGCTACCAGATTCCGTGTAGCTACGCGAAAATGGTCTTAGAAGACCTTCCCGCGATTTTCAATTAAAGAAGATTAGCGTTTTCAGATTTTGGAAAAAGTATACAGGGTGCGAGGAAATGGTCATTTTTGACAACCTTTTTTTTTGATGCCAATCGATCCTGTTTCTGTTCAGGATCAAAAGCTTGTATGGGACCAAAAAATCGTCGCCTGGAACCCACATCACAAGCCTTAATTGAGCTTACCGTGGGGCTAGGTCGATTTGTGTAAAATGTCCCAAGATATTTATTTATTTATCTCAGTCCACTGCCCGAGTCAAAATTATTTTCGTTGTCTTGTTTCATACCACTCTAGCTGTCACGCTTTCAGTTATTGTTGCGACTCGATATAAAAAAAAACCGGTGCACTTGTATTTTTTTTTCACGCTAGATTTTAATCCATACATCAGAAATTGAGAACAAAACATCATCTCACACAAAAATCACCACTGCGTCACGTTTTTTAGGGACACAAGATAAGACAACGAAAATAATTTTGACCCAGGCCTCTCCTATTAAATATGCATATTGACACATTAGGAGGTAAACGTCCCGCTGGGCAAGCGTATTGACGATCGCAGTTATGTGTCCGTCGCTGCTGCTTATCATCAATCTTCTATTAAAGAATGGTCAGTGGCACTTCAACCGGGATCGGTTTTTTCTTCGTACAAAATAACGTTTCTAATTTCGTTCTATTCCGTTCTTCGGTATATAAATTATTTGTTGATGGAGTAATTTAAAAATATGATGTCAATTACACAAAATATTGAGGACTATTTAGCCACTCACTTGCTTTGATTTTTGCGATAGACTCTATGTTTATGTAAAATAAGAGTGATTACATGTAACAAAAGCTATATGAAGCAAGTGAGTGGATAAAGAGTATAAAACATTGTAGTATATTGGGCTATTTCGTGGAAGAGTTAGGATGGTGGTAAATGTATTCTTACTGCCGTCACCACACGGCCATAACCATGGTTATACATTACCTGTGGCATCCGGAGCAGGCGTCCGGCTTGTCTGGCTCCGCGAACGCTCGCGCTGCCAGAGACTGGCAGGACATGACGGAGCCGTGAGGGTCCGCGGTCGCCACTCCCGCCCTACACTAATATATTACCTGTGGCAGCCGGAGCAGGCGTCCGGCTTGTCTGGCTCCGCGAACGCGCGCGCTGCCAGAGACTGGCAGGACATGACGGAGCCGTGAGGGTCCGCGGTCGCCACTCCCGCCCTACACTAATATATTACCTGTGGCAGCCGGAGCAGGCGTCCGGCTTGTCTGGCTCCGCGAACGCTCGCGCTGCCAGAGACTGGCAGGACATGACGGAGCCGTGAGGGTCCGCGGTCGCCACTCCCGCCCTACACTAATATATTACCTGTGGCAGCCGGAGCAGGCGTCCGGCTTGTCTGGCTCCGCGAACGCTCGCGCTGCCAGAGACTGGCAGGACATGACGGAGCCGTGAGGGTCCGCGGTCGCCACTCCCGCCCTACACTAATATATTACCTGTGGCAGCCGGAGCAGGCGTCCGGCTTGTCTGGCTCCGCGAACGCTCGCGCTGCCAGAGACTGGCAGGACATGACGGAGCCGTGAGGGTCCGCGGTCGCCACTCCCGCCCTACACTAATATATTACCTGTGGCAGCCGGAGCAGGCGTCCGGCTTGTCTGGCTCCGCGAACGCTCGCGCTGCCAGAGACTGGCAGGACATGACGGAGCCGTGAGGGTCCGCGGTCGCCACTCCCGCCCTACACTAATATATTACCTGTGGCAGCCGGAGCAGGCGTCCGGCTTGTCTGGCTCCGCGAACGCTCGCGCTGCCAGAGACTGGCAGGACATGACGGAGCCGTGAGGGTCCGCGGTCGCCACTCCCGCCCTACACTAATATATTACCTGTGGCAGCCGGAGCAGGCGTCCGGCTTGTCTGGCTCCGCGAACGCTCGCGCTGCCAGAGACTGGCAGGACATGACGGAGCCGTGAGGGTCCGCGGTCGCCACTCCCGCCCTACACTAATATATTACCTGTGGCAGCCGGAGCAGGCGTCCGGCTTGTCTGGCTCCGCGAACGCTCGCGCTGCCAGAGACTGGCAGGACATGACGGAGCCGTGAGGGTCCGCGGTCGCCACTCCCGCCCTACACTAATATATTACCTGTGGCAGCCGGAGCAGGCGTCCGGCTTGTCTGGCTCCGCGAACGCTCGCGCTGCCAGAGACTGGCAGGACATGACGGAGCCGTGAGGGTCCGCGGTCGCCACTCCCGCCCTACACTAATATATTACCTGTGGCAGCCGGAGCAGGCGTCCGGCTTGTCTGGCTCCGCGAACGCTCGCGCTGCCAGAGACTGGCAGGACATGACGGAGCCGTGAGGGTCCGCGGTCGCCACTCCCGCCCTACACTAATATATTACCTGTGGCAGCCGGAGCAGGCGTCCGGCTTGTCTGGCTCCGCGAACGCTCGCGCTGCCAGAGACTGGCAGGACATGACGGAGCCGTGAGGGTCCGCGGTCGCCACTCCCGCCCTACACTAATATATTACCTGTGGCAGCCGGAGCAGGCGTCCGGCTTGTCTGGCTCCGCGAACGCTCGCGCTGCCAGAGACTGGCAGGACATGACGGAGCCGTGAGGGTCCGCGGTCGCCACTCCCGCCCTACACTAATATATTACCTGTGGCAGCCGGAGCAGGCGTCCGGCTTGTCTGGCTCCGCGAACGCTCGCGCTGCCAGAGACTGGCAGGACATGACGGAGCCGTGAGGGTCCGCGGTCGCCACTCCCGCCCTACACTAATATATTACCTGTGGCAGCCGGAGCAGGCGTCCGGCTTGTCTGGCTCCGCGAACGCTCGCGCTGCCAGAGACTGGCAGGACATCACGGAGCCGTGAGGGGAGCCCTGGAGACAAAACAATTTCTTTATTACTTTTAAGCTATCATTTACGAACAAATAAAACATGGAAGCCGCACGCCATATTAAATTGCCTTTCAAAAACAGTCCTGAATTTTATTTGACAACTGTGACCCCCTCTTCAATACATCACGGTAATGAATGTCAATATCAACCTATAAAAACTTAAACCGCCATTTAAAAATAGTTGTGATTGGTCCATCAAAGTTTTGATTGGCTATATTCTTTAAACATTTGTCAAAGATGTTGCGCCGAAATATGCGCGGTGTTAAGAAAAGCGCTACGTCTTGGCACAATTGAACAATTGCTTTTGGGGACATTTTTGAGCTGGCGTTAGACGTCCATGTTATATATGGTCGCAGGCTATCATGAAGATACTCCGTGAATATAATACTTCGTGAAGATGGCATTTCCAACTGTGCCTAAAAATCGGGTGCTCAATAATTCCAATTTACATGGTATCTAGTTTTAAGTCATACTAATAATTTCTTTATTGTCTTAGACAGGCAAAGATATATGTAAACAAGAGTGTATATTAGAGACGACAGATCCACTAACATTTCTTTTATAATTTGAAAGACCTTTGGGCTTTAAGCCCTAGGCAAGAAACTCTCCCCCTGGGTGCCCCTTCGGAACACCCAGGCGTCAAACTGGATGAGATGGTGGAGGCACCCTCTCCAGCCTCGTCACTCAAAACAAAGAAAAGAGACCACAGAAAATTTCATTTTTAGTACAGATGGTGCCTTTTTTAGGCTCTAGTGCGAGAAGTGTGTCATTTTACGTCGGGTCCAAAACTTCGGAGGGCCATCTGCACTTAAAAACGTCGTACGAGGCACGTGCAAAAACGAAATTCGTAACATCGCCTTTCGAATTTCATGTTTTTCGCACTTGTGTCGTATAAATCAGTGCTTATGTTTGTATGTCTTTTGTTTTTTTTGCACGATTGTTGCTGGAACGAATTTTTGATTGCGCGTGTGCGGTGGCATGCGTATGTAAATGGCACACCGCTTGCGTGTGGCGTGCACGTGCGTGTTTTCAGCAAACGGTGTGGCATCTACTATGACATTTACATACGTTACAACGCGCCATTATCTTTTCCATAGAATGATTCGATCGATCCGAAAGTGTTTCGCGGTAGCTATGAAAGGCACCGCTAACATCGAAATTAGTAAATTCGAAGGCTTTTGGCACTAGTATCACCGCGAGCTACTAAGCTATGAACTATCGGCTAATAAACACGAACAAAAGATAAGCACTCCCGTGTAAATAAAAGAGACACGGCGATACTCGCCCGGCTATCAGCTATCACCGCCGGGCGATTATCGCCGTGTCTCTATTTTTTACGTTTGTGCGTATTTTTTGTCCGTGTTTATAGCCCATAGTTCATAGCTTAGTAGCTCGCGTTGATACTAGTGCCAAAAGCTTTCGAATTTACTAATTTCGATGTTCGCGATAGCCCCACAGATACCTTCAAGTACGGCTGTTCATAATGTTCAGATATCTGACGTGACTAAGATGTCGCGTGCCCACTTCTGAGTGGAACTCTCGAGATAAGAGTCGTTAAATGATCATAAACGGCCATTTTCACTCCCACACTTATCTACAGAATTCCTGATAAGAGTACTCAATGAATGCTATTTGACCGTGAGTGACAGTGACACAACATTATTATTATACCTCGAGATTCTTCTAGCAGGAACGAGAGATTGACAAAATTAAACATCGACATAACTGTTATCGATAAGACTAATTGTAGTCGATCAATAAATTTAATAAATAAATAATGTGCAGTAGCTTAGAGATAAATTTAATGAATGTAAATCATACCACTCAAGATGATACATTCTTTTTCTCATATCTTGTATTTAGCACTTACCCATCAAAATAACAAAGACTAATAAAATATACTCTAAAGATAAAAGAAGAAAAGTATTAGATATTTAGGACCCTGTATTTCTTGATTATCTGTTTTTACGAAGTTAGTATTTTTATGAGAACAGGGTGTACTCATCGATAACATTTATGTCGATATTTCATTTTGTCAATCTCTCGTTCCTGCTAGAAAAATATCGAGGTATAATTATTACACATTCATGGTCATTCTAAAATTCGTTGCTGAAAATTGTATATGGAATAAACAACTCTGTTACATCAATGAATGTGCCACTATGTTGTTGAAAATACAAATATAAAATATACAAAATCTTGGCACAATAAGAGGTAATACTATAAAACACATTATATATATTTATTTTTATTATACATAAAATTTCACAGTAGGTATTACAGAGATCCAACAGTTACATTTCGATCCAACAGGTATTGATCAAAATTTCAATTTCATTATCTTTTGTTTTATTCTAAACTATTGTTTATAGACCCTTTCTAAACAGTAAACCTATTTTTAACAGTAAAGCTATTATAGCTACATTTGTCACCCGTTTGCATTATCTCCTCTCATCCACTCAAAGGTTAACTGGAAGAGATCCCTTGAAGGGATAAGTTCGCCTTTGTACATGCCTTCTACTTATATGAATTTAATGTTTTGATTTTGTACAATAAAGAGTTTTACTACTACTACTACTACTACTAAACATACACGGGACATCAGGGTTTATGCGATAGCTAGCCATATAGTCTGATATAGTCTTGGCATGATATCTCAATCTCAAAATTCTGAATTACTAATATTCGAGACTTTATTTCCCAACATATTTAATGATTTACGATCACGTTATTCTAGTTGGGGAATTGAATACATTTCTCTTCCGGCGTTTACAACGGCCATAAAAGTCGAGTAACCAGGTCAACGGGCTATTTCATCGCAGATACAGAACGTGGAGGGAATAGGGCTTAGGGAATGCGTGGGATGCGTTCGATATCTTATGAAGTACGCTCTCAATGGGAAATATTATTGCTATTATATTAAATGTAATATAATTATATTAAATGTTATATTTATATCAACGTAAAATATCAATTTCACCAACGTTCGAGGTGGGGCTGATAAAAATAAATATAAAGTCGGAGGCAAGATAAGGTGTACAGAAAAATTGTCACAAATATGTTCCACAGTGTACTTTAATTCTGTGTAATAAGAACGTCGTAACATATTATAAAGGTGCATTCAGACCAAACGAGCATTCGCTATTCTAACCCCCTACTCTACGAAATTCGATCGTTACACAAAACGTGATTCGTTGATTTCATAGAGTGGGGATAGAATAGCGAATGCTCGTTTGGCCTGAATGTACCATTAAAGTGCATTTAGAACAAACGAGCGTTCGCGCATTCTATCCCCCACTCTACGAAATCAACGAATTTCGACGAATCACGTTTCGAGTAACGAACGAATTTCGTAGTGGGGGATAGAATGAGCGAATGCTCGTTTGGTCTAAATGCACCTTTATGAAGTACGCTTTCAATGGGAAAAGTTATTGCTATTATATTAAAATGTCATACGTCATACGAAAGAAAAATATAAATTTCGCCTCTAAAAATATAAATACATCAATGAAATCTAACTACCTTACTACACTCTAACATACATTTTTCAGATTTTTTTCTGGTGTTAATAAGTCCATCGGAGCGAATGTCGGAAAAAAACAATATGTTTTTTTTTTTTGGAATGTATGAAAACTTGTTTTTTTTTCAGGAAAAAAACGAGCTGTTTGTAAAGAAACGGGATTTAATCCGGAAATTTTCAACGCTGCTCCATTAAAGGATGGACTCCATCCGTTAATGGGCCTTCTACAAATATGGACTACACGCATGTAGGCATAATTTAAATAGCATAATTTTGAATCAGGTGTCCGTAACAATGGCAATAACAGACAGAAAAAAGTTGATTCACCCTAAACAAAAGGTGAGAACGCGGGTTCCAAATTCGAATCCCACCTTGGACGTTGGTGAACTTACTCATAATCGTCTCCTAACTTAACAAGCCGCTAAGTATTGTTCGTCCCTTTCGGTCTTACCAATATGTCTATAAGAGAGGTAAGGCAATGGTATGTATGGTTCAATTTAAAGTCTTATAATTAATCTTCCTTGTCATGTATTAATTCGCTTACGGATGTCAATTATCTATTCAGCATTAGAAGTAGCCCGCAATTAAAATGAGGGACGCGTCAGCGGCCGAGGCGTGCGATGATTCATTCATTGTCGAGGATGTAATTGTTTGCCAGATGTTTGTTTACTTGCGAGTATGAGTGGCAGTGTAATTGATACATACTCTTGTACAGAACTTTTTATACGATAGTAGTATTACTACTATCGTATAAAAAGAGATGGGCATTAATCGATTAATAATTTAGTTAACTAATCAATCGATTAAAAATATCAATCGTCATTTTTTAATTGCGATTAATTTAGTTGCAACTAAATTAGTTGTGAGAATCTTCGACTAACAACTAAATTAGTTTTAGTTTCAATCGACTAAATTTCACGATTAAATCTATATAATACTACGTATAGTACGGTCCAGTCCAACTCGTACTTTTATGACATTATACGTTAAGAAGCGTTTAAAGATTAATAAATTTCCAACAAGTTGAGCTTATATGCATTATCGTAGGTCTTATAGTTTTAGAGATTCAAGACTTCAAAATATACTCTATTTTTTAAACTCGATACTATTTTGAGTTTTTCTAACGTTTTCGGCTTAATATCGCCTCGCCTGGCCGTGTGGTGCCGGCAGTAAGAATACATTTGTCAGCATCCCAACTCCTCCTGCGGGTGTCGTAAGAGTCGACTAAGGGATTTAAGTGTCACTGACCATAAAAGATTGATGATGGGCACCAGCGTCATCATTGTGGATTACTACATTTACATTACTGCGATCGCCAATCCGCTTGCCCAGCGTGGCGATTATGGGCATTTTCCTCCTAATGCGTCTATCTATACGCATAGTTAATAGGAGAGGCCTACGTCCAGCAGTGGACTATCATTCATAGGCTGTTGATGATTGACGATGATCGCCTCACCTAATTATGTGACGAAAAAAATGCAATATTGTCCTTTTAGCGCACTTAATATTCTTTCATTTAAGCGTAAAATCAGGTCAGTAAACTTTGTAATTGAAAATAAAAACGCGAAATACAAAAGGCAGGAGCCCATTATCTAAGTTTTACATGCTAAGCGCAAGTCGTGTTACAAAGCTGCAATTTTGGTATATTATATAGGTAGGCCCCATAGGAATGTAAGAAAATGCTTATTACCACAGAATACATATTAGTACAAGTACAGAAACCCATCTACAAAAATACACGTTTAAAGAAAAAATTACTCTTTCTACGATAGTAATAAGTCCAAATTTCCACCGCGCAGCGCTAAATGTCACGAAGAAGTGCGCTCGCTTTCTATCGCGTAACTCGTACCTTTTCTGAAAAATAAGGTGCTAAGGATGCTTACTTTAAAAAAATTATATAGTCTTAATATTTAACCACTACCTTTTTATATATATTTTTTTAAATTTTTATTGTTCATTGTTATAGTAAATTCTCTGACAGCGGTCGAATTAGTACTTAGTAATTTGACGAACAACATTCACGAGTGCGCGACGCGCTTGCCGTGAGGCCCTACTGATGTACTCCTCGGAGTGGCACTGACAGTTCGAACCTAACGCGCTAGTTGGACAGGCCTGATATTACAAAAAAAAGAATGTCGGCATGGGGACATAAAATAAATAAAAAATCTGACTTTTTTTAGTTTTTGCGTTTAAATAAAAAAAACTATATCTTTCTGATACTAATTACTATAAAACACTGAAAGACTATTAAATTTGAAAAGATTTGAGCTACTTTGCATCACCGTAAGTTATGCAGACTGTGAGATACGACATTTCAAAAAGTGCCCTTCCGTTAATCCTAACCAATTTGTCAACATAGTCAGTTTTCTGTTCAATTTATATCCTACATTAATCTTACATTAGTCGCGAGAAATCAGTCTAACTAATTAGTCGATTACAAAATTTAGTTGTCCGAAATCAATCGGCAACTAATTTAGTTGCAACTAAATTAGTTGCAACTACATTTAGTTGAAACTAAATTAGTCGAACTCTATACAACTAAAATTGATCAATCGTGGTTTTCAATCGTTAGTTGCAATTAATTCTGTTAGTTTTAATTGTTAATTGTTAGTCGATTACATTTTGCCCATCTCTGAGTAGTAACGAGCCGTGTACGGGATTTTGTAAACCGATGTTTGACATTTTGAGGTTTCATAGCACGTGTTCTTAAAGGTGCATTTAGACCAAGCGAGCATTCGCTCATTCTATCCCCCACTCCACGAAATTCGTTTTTACACAAAACGTGATTCGTCGAAATTCGGTGATTTCGTAGAGTGGGGGATAGAATGAGCGAATGCTCGTTTGGTCTAAATGCACCTTTAGAATGCATTGGTTCCTGAGTAACAGTAATGTAGAGGATTCTGAGGAGTCAACATTACTTATACAAATAAATGTAAACAATCCTAAAAACTTGCATCATTTCATAATAACGCATTTTCAGAACACAATATTGGTTTTATGATCAATCTACAACCTTAAAATACATTTTTAGTTAAAATTATTGATACTTATTAGTATTAACGTTGCCGTGTGGTGACGGCAATAAGAATATTGCCGTGTGGTGACGGCAGTTCGAATACATTTGTCACCACCCCAACTCCTCCTGCGGGTGTCGTAAGAGTCGACTAAGGGATTGAAGTGTCACTGACCATTATTTGACAAAGGATTGATGATGGGCAGCAGCGTCATCGTAGTGGACACATTACTGCGATCGCCCAGCGTGGCGATTATGGGCATTTACCTCCTAATGCATCTTTACTCATAGTCAATAGGAGAGGCTTACATCCAGCAGTGGACTATCATAGCCTGAGGATGATGATGATGATGATGATGAAACTCAAAAAGCGGTATCGTTAATAATGTAACATTAAATACCATATCACTTTCTTCTACAACCTGAAATACAAGTTTTTATCCGAAAATAGACGGTCACCTAATATTAATACAGAAGTAACTGGTTATCGAGAGAAAACACTTCGTAAGGTCAAATTCATATCAGCGATTTAGAATAGAGATGACACTCGTGTCGGACGTGACGATATTTGAGATATTCTCAAACGTTTTACTCCCTTTTTCATAAACGTATCCTAACTTAGCAAGGCTATACTCTGTTTGGTTTGGTGTTTAAAAAAAAAGTAAACAATCTTGCAGCATCTTTTTATTGTACTCTCCTCGCCTCCAACTTTTGATACATGGGTTCAAAGAATGAAGAAAAAATCATGAATACTATTTCGAACATAATCGGTCCAGCCGTTTTGAATAACTACGGAACCCTTATCTGCGGCCACGACATTGGTCTAAGGCGACCAGCGGCGAGCGAATCCATGAGTTGGAGCGAGATGTCGATATGGGTACTCTCTCTCGCACGTATGGTTTTCTGCGAAGCCGGTCGCCTTAGAGCAATGTCGTGGCCGCAGCATTACACTGAGCATGACCCGACATGCTCTTGGCCGGTTTTATGTTTATTTATAATATTCGACAAAAATGTAGAATATTAAGTATGATAAAATCACTCCGCCGCATCTCTAGACGTAATGGCAATAAACGTGATATAGATTCGACCTTAACACTGTCGAGTGTGGGCGTACGATCGCCGTATGTTAATGTACATGTGTATGCTAATACGAGGCAATCGTATGGAATACGGTCACATGTGTTCAGAATTGACCCTATGAGGTATCATCATCATCATATAAGCCGAAAGACGTCCACTTCTGAACATAGGCCTCCTCCAAAGATTGCTACAATGACCAGTCCTGTGCCATCCGCATCCAGCGGACTTCTGCGACCTTCACCAGGTCATCAGTCCACCTTGTGGGGGGCCTACCGACGCTACGCCTTCTGGTACGCGGCCGCCACTCGAGAATCTTCCCGCCCCAACGGCCATCGGTTCCACGAGGTACCACATCAGCCTATTTACTATTTACAGTCCATTGCTGGACGTTAGCCTCTCTTATTACTTTTGCGTATAGGGTGCATTCCACGACAAAATCTACTTTGTCGGGAACGTGACGGCTATGACAGCATATTGGTTTAAACTTTCAGGATTATTTGGGGCTGCTTTCAGGATGCCTGCGACCACGGGTGTAACGTCATGCCCGAAACGTCAGGATATAATTAAACGTAACTTTACGCGATTAACAGCAGTTTGTCTTTAAAATATGGGCTATGACAGCTACCTTAGAAATATATGGATATGAATTAGATGTAGGTACGCGAAGAACGGCGTCACCAGTGTTGGGCAAAACGCAATTGAATTACTAATTAATCATTAGAATTACTAAAAACAATTGCAATTACTAATTACAATTACAGGGAAAATTAATTGTAATTATAATTTTCAATTACAATTACAAAATGTATTTATTAATTGAATTAATAATTAAGTAATTTGTAATTAAATTACAAAAAGTAATTAATTGCGCCCAACACTGGGCGTCACGTACCCGACATTATCTTGGAATGCACCATGGACGCATTAGGAGGTATGCCCATAATCGCCACGCTGGGCAAGCGGATTGGCGATCGCAGTAATTTGTCTACAACGATGACGCTGCTGCCCATTAACAATCTTCAATAAAATGGTCAATGACACTTCAATCCCTTAATCGACTCTTACAACACCCACAGGAAAAGTTGGTGTGGTGACAAATTTATTCTTACTGCCGTCACCTATACTGAAGTACAAATACAACCGTCATCATAATGGCGTGTGTTACAAATAAGGAAAACGAACCATTGTAATTAATTGTAGGGACTCATCAACAATATCAACATGCCCACTTGCGCTGTGACATATTTAACAATTCTTTGAGTATTTTCCGTGATATTTTTCTAAATTTAACAACCATTATTTGTCATAAAACAAATCCAACCACACCACAATACACCAAAGGTTTCTCAAAAGCTTGTAACTTGTGATACAAGTGGAAGTCTCTTTTTAACATCATTAATAAGATAAGGGGCCTATTTCTCGAAAGCTTGTAACTTGTAATACAAGCGGAAGTCCTTATCTAATTAATAGTGTCAAAAAGAGACTTCCACTTGTATTACAAGTTACAAGCTTTTGAGAAATGGACCCAAGGACTTCTGCTTTCATTACAAGTGACAATCTTTCGTGAAATTATAAAATCTCCATGTGCATTTCTAGCAAAGGAGAGCCATATTGTCGGCTGACAACCAACTCACTATGAGTCAATTACTTTTTCTTTTTTTGCTGGTGGTAGAACCTTGTGCAGGGTCCGCCCGCACCGTCTTACCCGTTAACCTGCCGCTAAATAGCAGTTTTTGCACTGCTGTGTTTCGGTTTGGAGGTAAGATAGCCGGTGTAATCACTGGCATAGATAGAGGCAATCTGGGTAGGCAGCGCATACTTCTTTCTAAACATAATTCTTTTTTTTATGAATAAAGGGCAATCAAAAGTGACGAGCACTGATATTAGTAGCACAATTCACTCAATAGCTGTATTTACAAATCACAAGACTAAAACATGCAAAATACAATGTCGGGTTTGACATACCGTAAAACCATAATTTCAACTCCTAAATAAGGATTAGTCCCATATTCTTTTTAGCTTCGTCCATGTTTTTTTTTAATATTCAATGAGGAGTAGCCAATGCCAAGCACGATTAATAATAACAATTGCACCTAAAGGTGCATTCAGACCAAACAAGCATTCGCTATTCTATCCCCCACTCTATGAAATCAACAAATCACATTTTGTGTATTGATCGAATTTCGTAGAGTAGCGGGTTAGAATAGCGAGTGCTCGTTTGGTCTGAATGCACGTTTATGGAAGATATTTGATTAAGTTTTGAACCATTGTTGAGAATGTTTGGACTATAGTTAGGTGGTTTTACGGTACTTATTTCTTTTGATACAATAAAGTTTCTTTAACCAGACTGACATTGGTCTTCCATAGGCCAATGTCAGTCATATAGCGAATAGGTCAACAATGTCTACTGGTTAACAGAAATAATATAATAATATTATTATATTATTTCTGTTAACCAGTAGACTGACAACAATGTCTACTGGTTAACAGAAATAATAATAATAAATATAGCGAATAGGTCAACAATGTCTACTGGTTAACAGAAATAATAATAATAAATATAATAATGTATGTTGTATTGTATTTTACTTTAATAACCATATTATAACAACGTAGCCTAAGAGAATATTTAAATAAAGGGAATATAATAATAATAAATATCTTGGGACATCTTACACAAATCGACCTAGTCCCACGGTAAGCTCAATTAAGGTTTGTGATGTGGATTGTGGGTACCAGGCGACGATATATATAATAGATAGATACATATAGATACTTAAATACATAGACAGCCAAGACCAAGGAACAAACATTTGTGATAAATAAATACACAAAGAATGCCCTCGCCGGGATTCGAACCCGGAACCTCCAGCTTCGTAGGCAGGGTCACTACCAACTAGGCTACGGAGGCTGAGAAATAGTTTTGACAAATGGGTCAATCACTTTTTTCATGTCACATGTTACAATGATTATGTTGTCAAGGTCACCCTTAAAACCACAGTTCAATAGCATTAAAATTGTCTTAGAATCTGTTGTCTCAAGTCTTAGAATTATTGACAGTTGTGCCCCTTCCAAGGTGGGTGGGACATTAACTGATCAATATAGTAGAGCTTGCAGAATATTTCTTCTAAAGGTGAATTTACACCAAAAATTGAAAGCTTTTTTTATCCCCCGTAGAGTAATCAACGAATTTCAAGGAATTATGTTTTGTGTAACGAACAAATTTAATTTGGGGATAGAAAGAGCATTTGCTCGTTTGGTGTAAATCCACCTTAACAAACTATTCAACTGTTGTCCCTTGGGTCATGTGACAGTATAACAACAAAGAAAGTGATAGACCTTGCAGCCAAAGCTCTAATAAAAAAAAAACAAGAAATCATTAGTTAACAATCAAATCTCACTAACTAGCAATGCTACTTGAAATAAAGCTCCTATCTCAGTTCTGAATCAATGCTGACATATGAGGTTGCTAAGAGTGCCAAGACCTCATGCAGTGTCCGCCCGGATAGCTACCACCGTCTTATGCTAAATAGCAGTGTTTGCATTGCTGTGTTCCGGTTTGGGGGTAAGATAGCCGGTGTAATTAATGGCATAGATAGAGGCAATCCATCTAAGTCCTCAGGGCAGGCAGTGCATAGGTGATTTTCTGATCGCTATGTCCATGGGCCTCAGTTCCTGCTTTCCATCTACTGGACATCATAGACATCATAGTGGACTGAGAAATCAGTTGTAAAAAAAAGAGTAGTGACCGTTTTTATTTATAGTGAGTTTAGGTTGTTAGCCAAGGAAATAGTTCACTCTAAAATTGATTTAAAATAAAAAATACAACATACAAGCAACACCAACAGCTACCGCTCACATTCTGTCCGCAGAGGTACCAGCTCTCCGAGCACACACCAAAGACTCGCCTCATAGCCTCCGGATCATATTTATATCATTTAACTTTAATATATCACACCTTGATACTAAGCTTTTTCCCGCTTATTTAACTTTTTTTTAATTTGGTGATAAAAAAATAGTCTATGGAAGTTTTCAAAGCTCACAGCCAGTATATTACACTTTTTTTTTTAAGTTTGATTTCACTATTTTTGGCACTAAAGTCGGACAATTTTGTACTTTTAGTTGGCACTGTTTAAATGGAAAGCTTGTTGCACGACCTCCTTTATTTACGCTTCACTGAGCTCAGGCAACTATTTCAAACGGTTTTGAATGCTAAAAAACACAGCGACAGTTAATTTCGACACTAAAAACAATATTTTAACGTAAACTGGGCTACAAAACAAAAATAGAAACCAGAGTTCATACACTGCACGTATTTTACACCAAATATTGCACTTTTAACGCGCTTTTTTCTACCGTCGCAGGAAAATTAACGACTATATTAATTTAGCGACAGTAGTAATTAGTTTTTACAGCGTTTTATCATAAAATAAACGCATAATTGCAAATCAAGGAATATAATTCGATTTGACAGCGCCCTGCCTCCCGGCCCGCGCACTGCGGTCGATCGCCGAGTTGTCAGCACGGAGAATTTACCCGATAGTCGGGTAATTTTAGAATGCATTGTTTTAAACTTCTGTATTTTTTAAGGCGAGGTTACGACGTACATGTATGTATTAATAATGCATTTAATTTAATGCAAACAAAGTGTTCGTTGTTAGGATTGTAGAAGCAAATCATAAATAAATAAATGTGTGTATTGTGTGTGCGTAAAGGTGCGTTCAAAAACCAAAAGAGCAATCGCTATTCTAACCCCCCACTCTACGAAATTCGATAGTTACACAAAACGTGATTGGTTGATTTCGTAGAGCGGGGGATAGAACAGCGAATGCTCTTTTGGTCTGAACGCAGACGCACCTTTATCTATCATCATTCATGTTCATGGTATACGGTAAAATATTTCACATAGGTTTGTGCTGTATGGTAGAGGAAAATATTAAAAATTACTTTTATACATTTTAATCTTCAGTTCGTTTTATTATAGATGCTTTTAATTGAAATAGTATGTAAAGTCAGGGGCATAAATATGTATACACATTTTTGGTAATGTCCGCAGTATAAGGTCTAAAATTGTATATATGTTTATGCCCTTGGCTGTACATTTTTAATCGGTTACACACTATAGCGGACTCATTAAAAATATTTGTATCGATATATGATGACATTTTTATTTCATCATGATCAGCCAATCTCAGTCCACTGCTGGACGTAGGCCTCTCCTTTTTACCTATGCATATGCATACAGGCCCATAATCAAACGGATACACTACTACATGACACTGCTGCCCATCATCAATCTTCAATAAACTAATGGTCTATGATACTTCAATTCCTTAGTCGTCTGTTACGACACCCACGGGAAGAGTTGGGGTGGTGACAAACGTATTCTAACTGCCGTCTCCTCGCAATGCCACGTTCGTTTGAGTGACCGAAACAAATGCTCGAAATTTACGATTTTCGAACAAACCGACAACCCCAGGACCCTAGACAGAATGTCTGGCACATCAAAATTAGGAGAGTCGACTATACAAGAGAGAATGAGCAAAGAAGAAGAGAGAGAAGACAGTATGTATTCCTGCGTGTGTGTTTATTTACTATGATAAAGTGTCATATACAAGGTGGAACGGAGCGACCATCCTTCCCGCTTCTGACCGAGTCTACCAACCATTATTATTTTAGTTGATATTTAAATTTTACAAACCTTCTAAAACGCTGAGTACGTAGGCCACACTGAAAGTTTTGGGAATCTAGGAAACTGTATTAATTATGCCTCTATTATTTAAATTATCACCTTTCTTAACGCTTTTTGATAATGTGTATAAATTTTTAATACAATTGAACCAGCTCACAAAGCTCATAACCCATTTTTCCTAGATCCCTTTTTGTATAAAAATTTTCAGTTTTCGGAATTTTGTATGGAAGGTTTGGGTAGTTCATAAAGTGTGAACTATAGATTTTTTAAGAAAAAATATTTATATTAGATTTTTTCTAGTGAGTCATATGGATACCTAAGGATGTCCGAATTTCCTTACATAATTTGTTTCATGAATTCTCTATGATTTACCACATTAGTGCGATTTAAAATTAGGGGATGGCCGTTAAAAGACGCTGATCTCTATAATAATCCATATGAAAAAATCGTAAGCAATACAAATTGTGAAAACTATTACAAGCCGTTCTACAAGAACTGAGCTTTGTTACTAAATAAGAATCTAATCCCATTTCTGATTCATTGTTGAGTCCTTACTCAACAATGAATCAGAAATGGGATTAGATTCTTTTGTGTCGGGCGATTTTATGATTTACACCAAAATTTTTATTCTGTAGCGTTTTTACACTACTTTCAATATGACCTTTCATATTGAAAGTAGTGTAAAAACGCTACAGAATAAAAATTTTGGTGTAAATCATAAAATCGCCCGACACACAATTTTCAAATGGCAAGAAATCCTAAAATACCTCAAAAAAATACTAAAGAGTTATACTTTCAGAAAATAATTGTTTCTATATGCTGAGTGATCTCTAAGTGGGTCATTCCCGAAACTTTCAGTGTGAGCTACGTACGTGGTGGGTTCGATTTCCATCTCGGACGTTGGTGACCTTTGTCATTTTTCTTTGGTATATGACATCTAATACCTATACATACAGGGTGTTTTTTTTTCGACCGTTCAAATTTTACGTAGTGAATGTGTAGGTCATACTGACCAACTTTTACTATGGGGACAAAGTCGAAATCGCGAAAAAAAAATCAGCTGTTTCATAAATTTCGGCCGGCGTAATGCCGCCAATTTGTATGAAACCGCTGATTTTTTTTTCGCGATTTCGACTTTGTCCCCATAGTAAAAGTTGGTGAGTATGACCTACACATTCACTACGTAGAATTTGAACGGTCGAAAAAAAAACACCCTGTATGTAAACCTTCTGAAACTTCCAAAAAGTTTATATGAGTGCAAATCTGAGTACCAAAACCCTACAGGCAATGCAACCAGGCAATTGGGAACACTTATTTTTTGGTCACCCTGTATAAAATGTATTTACCGTTTATTGAGTCTGACAACTAGGGTAGTTATAATTATCATAGTAAGTTGAAAAACATCTAATGTTTTATAATCACCGCAATAGAATCTTTAGTCCGTATACTAAACATCGACTTCCTTATTCAATAAATTAAACCCGGATTAGTCATGGCGGAACGACATGATAAAAAATATAATTGGGGCACTGAGGTGACGCACAAGTCTATTAACTACTAAGGATTAAAAAAAAACACATCATCAGCTGGACGCTGGACGTAGACCTCTCCTATAAAGTATGTATAGACGCATTAGGAGGTAAATGCCCATAATCGCTACGCTGGGCAAGCGGATTGGCGATCGTTGTAATGCGTCTATCGTGATGACGCTGCTGCCCATCATCTTCTATCAATGCATAGTCAGTGACACTTCAATCCCTTAGTCGACTCTTACGACACCCGCGGGAAGAGTTGGGGTGGTGCTAAATGTATTCTCACTACCGTCACCACACGGCGGCAGCAAAAAAACAATTACTCAGTATTATGAGAATAAGTGGATTTGCTGGCAATGGCGGAAAAACCGCCTGATAAACTGGCCTGCTCCCGCAAACACTCAATTCGTAAATTTCGGGGATTTATCTCTATTACCCCAATGACTCGTTGGGAGTGACAGAAACAAATCCACGAAATTTGCGAACATCGCTGTTCGCGGTAGCAGGCCAGTTTCGCTAACTTTATGTCAACATGGTTTTCGTAAATAATAGACAACAGTCAGGCAAAATTTGTCATTAAAAAAATGGCACGAAATTCAAATCTACATATAGGCCAATCTTCATCACATATACTCTGTGTAACAATAACATAAAAAAGTCGACATATTCAAATAATTTTCCAAAGGCAGCACTCTCTCTGCGCGTTTTTTTTTTTAATTTGTCGTCTTTTTCTACTGACAGGGATTGTAGGACAGAGTAATTTGGTAGCTATTTTATTTATACTCAATAAATCTAAAGCGTCAGAACTTCAAAATAGAGCTACTCTATAATCGGCCAATAAAATACTTCTTTTGTATGTGGCAACATTATCTCGTGTGAAAATGCTATTACTATAGACAGTGCAAAAATATGTCGAGTAAACGGTGAAAACTGGAACTAATCCAAATGTACTTCGTGGCACGACACTAGCGCCACTACGTTAGCAATAATAACTTTGCGATTCTAATCCAGTTCCAATTGAGGAATTACTTACGCATGGTAGTAATTGATTTACATGAGTGATAGAACTTTCAACTTTAAACTATTGAAATAAAGTGGTAATTTGTTTCAACGATACTGTTAGAAATTAGTATGTTGTAGTAACTTCGTAAAAAGATGTCGTCAATTTCCTATAAGAAAAAGTTTCATTAAC
>JALPQI010007221.1:0-38221 GCA_025490895.1 Thaumatotibia leucotreta | reverse complement strand
TTGCTTTAATTATCAAGAAAATGGACTTTCGAGCTACTTAAATGTTACGTAATTGTTTAAGCTAATAATTACATAACTGATGTAACTTGCCATGTAAAAGACCTTGACGCGAGTAGAAAAGTATGAGGCGTAAGAAAAATCGACGGAAAATGGTCATTCCGACGAAGGCTGAGTGCGATCAACCGTACATATTGGCATACTTAATTTTGCGTGGCATATATGCCCATCCGACTATGAACTCGCATCCAACGATAAAATTCATAATCATACATTGCACTGAACAAGATAAAATAACTCTTAATGTAAAGCCATCTAAGGCTATAATGTAATATTTAGTAGATTATGCCTGATGCTAAGACGTTTCAGGTGCACGATGTCGTAGAAGTTTTCATCTTCGAATGAATCTAAATAGCATTAATAGGCAGTTAAGGTTGGTTTCTAATTGCGCTTTGCAGCAGATGAGTTCTTTACGATTCCCTTGTCCTAAATGTTGGTATGATTATTCAATTACTCTTCTGAAGGTCGATTCCTACTCCATTGTTTGCAGATTTTTTATTCGATAGTCGATTGTTAAGAATAATACGTGCTTAACAGAAAGACGTATTAACCTTATAAACTCAGAATTTTTACAGCTTTATCAACGCAGAGCAGAATATATGCAGTCGTTGTAATTATTGTTTTCTGATAACAAATGTTTTTGTTGGTGATTATAAAAGGTAGCTAATAATTGACATCGTTTTATTGTCTTGCGGTTACTTATTAAAGCATAGTCCACACTGCACAATATTTTATTTTATAAGCGTAGAGAAAAAAAATTGTTATATTTTGACGTTTTTTAAGAAATTTATGTATATAGAATTCAAGGAAAGAAAATAAATAGTGCACACATTGCTTTGGAATCTGACTTGGTCCTGAATAAATAATAATAACTTTATTGTATAACTTCTTAAGAAATGTCTTATTATAACTGATTAAAAACATGCATAATAAAAGTTCTTAAATCGGGAAAGTGAAAAAATTAAGTAGTGATTAGAAAACCTAATTCAATAGTATGTGTGAACGTATACCCGTGTAAAAATGTGACCTTCGTCCACAAGAAAAAATGCTGGAAGGAATTAGTTAGGCTTTTTATTCAAGGCTATCTTTGAAAAATTAATAAAACTTTTCCTCTAATTTTAATCAATCTGTAATCTGTGCAAAACTTTATTCAATCTGTACTAAATAACATCAAAAATAAAATGTTTAGTTATTGATTATACATTGGTTTAAAAACTCGTAGGAGGTACCTATACTATTTACGCCGTTGGACTTCATGTAGGCATTGCAAAAGTCTAGCTAGGACAACCATAGTACATTACTATAGAGGCCGGGACGAAAAGGGATGCCGGCCGAAGATATGTACACAAAAACATCAAATTTTTATATGCGTAGTATTGCGTAGTCGCAGAATGTCATGCCACAAATTTATGTGGAATGGGATTAAAAAAGGGCACTTTGCCGGCCTAGGCTATCAAGTTTTGTATTACATTCCGTTAACGCCCTCTTATCCTAGTCGCACTTGACACAGAAGAATAAGGAACAGAACAATAATATCTCATTGCATGTTTGAGAAAAGTATTTTTTTTATAATGGGTACTTATTTTTTCTTTTTTGACATATTTGATTAAACTATGAAATGCATGCATATGGCTTTTTAATTGTTGACACACTATTACTTATCGCATATAAGTTTTTTTTTATTCTGGTCGATACCGGTCGTAGAAGTTATTGTATTTTTATTTTTAGTTATTTCACGTTTCCTAAATGAAGGGCTTTACATAGGCACAAAAGCTGCATTTGTGCATTCCGAGTTCTCGGCTTGTTTTAAGGACAGATGTGTAAAAAATAAATGAAGATTTAGGATGGTCCCTTAATCTTTAAACAACGGGACAGTCCTAAAACAAAGCAGCGGCCTTAACCCCGGCCATCGACCTCCTAATACGATTATAATTATAGCACTGGCACCGGCACATTTGTAAACATAGGGTCTGTGACGTAACTATTTTTTATTAATTTCTTTTTTTTTACGACGGCGCCAAGTGATCTGGCTTTGATTGCACCTGAGCGGTGATTCTATTGAAACAAAAGTAAATTTAGTTTTGCGCTCAAGCAACATTTTCAAGTAATGTCCGATAAAAAAGCCTGGTATAACATACCTAACTATTACATTGAGTTTAGGTTATTAAGTTTTTATTTATAGCTGAAAACCAGATTATTGAATTGATTATAGGTAGTTTCCCATGTCCGTCTGTCTGTCCGCAGCATAGCTCAGTGGCCGTTAGTACTCATCTGAAATTTGGCTCGGAAATGATTAATCACGCCGACAAAGTGGTACAATAGAATCTAGAAAAAAAAAATCTGCTCTTCCCCTACTCGATCTTGGGATGTTTTTATTATTTTGCTATAATCCTATAGTGTAGGGTATCGTTGAATAGGTCTCTTAAAAAATAAGGGGTTTAACAGATAGTTTTTTTGTAAAGTTAATATTTTTGGAGATAATCAATCCAGAATAAAAAAATGTGCCCCCCCCTCTAATTTGTGATCCGTGGGTCCAAATATATGAAAAAATTCATACATAGTTGGCCAATACTTAAATACTTTAAAATAAAACTATTTAGAACTTAATTGGCTCAGCAGTTTTTGAAACACTACCAACCCTACAGTAAGCAATGTAAGCATGGCCCGACATGCTCTTTGGCGCTTTTTATCAATAAGAAGTGAGACATGAGTCCTTCCCGAGCGTCAAGATAAGCTAAGCTAGCCGTGTGCAAAATGATTGAAAAGCTATCTCTGTTAAATAACTGGTCAGTGTGACGATCGATTATTTCAATTGTGAAGTACAGAAAATTAAAATCCAAGTCATAGAATTTTCATAAGAAGACGTAAAGTAAATAACTTGAAACCTCTGCCGACGGCAAGAGCCACTGAATGTAGCGACGGCGTCGGCAAGAAAGTTATTAAGAATATGCCAACATCATATCCATATTAAGAAACAACATCATATCCAATTGACATTAAGTAGGTAGGTACAAAAAAACGGACGTTTTTAAACATAACATAAAGTTTTATAACAACTAGGTAATTATAAGCTATTAAACGTTGACTGAATAGCTTTATGATGATTAAATATAGACATAATAATATTTATATTCATTATTGATATTCACGTCTCATTGAAGGTCTTCTCTAGTGTGAAATTTATACTAGAGTTGGGTCAGCGCATTCTCATTCTGTTTGTGAAGGTGCATGCAGACCAAACGAGCATTCGCTATTCTATCCCCCACTCTACGAAATCCGTCTATTACACAAAACGTGATTCGTGATTCGTGATTTCGTGGAGTGCAGGATAGAATGCACCTTTAAAAAAAAAAAGCGAACTGTCAAGAACAGAAGAAATTCCTTGTAGACCAGTTTGACATTCAAGAATTCCATTACTTACTTCACGTACTGGCAATGATGATGACGTGTCCAAGCAATGCGTGTGAAATGAAATCTTACTACCGTTAAGTTACTATAGTGGGTAAACGGCGCGCGTCACGAATAGGAAGGGCGGATATGCCCGCCACGCGATGTTCGCGGGTTCATTCCTGACATTGAATTTCAATTTCGTTTATATTATTTTCATATTTAAATAATTCGAAATCTTGAACTGATTAGAACAACTAATTAAAGAATTGTGCGGATGTGGTATTTCAGCGGTCCTTGGGTAACCTGTCAGATTCCACGTCAGGGTTCGTGGCCAAGAGCAAACGAAACGCAGCTGTCTTTGTCGTAACTACTAATAATAAAGATTGACAGAAAGAGAAAACAACGCTACGCTCTACCAACTGAGCGTTAGCGATTGGCACTTTAGCTACGCACAGAACTGAAATAAATATTTCTTTTTATTTTGTATAACTCTTAAAGATTCATAATTTAGGTTATTGAATATGCCTTCCAAGACAAATCATTCTCCAAGTTCACACTTATCTTTTTATAATTCATGTTATAGAGCCATCAGATTTTGTTTTTGGCTTAGCTTATAGTATTACTACTCACACCTAAATCTACAGACTTTTAGTATGTAAGGTATATGAGTAATTCGAATTTAAGCCATCATAATATAATAATATTACTAAAACATTACTAAACAGTCTTTTGTCTCTACGCGTGTTTTCGCCGTTACTGCGTGGTTTCGTTACGCGTAAGTTTGCCGTCATGCTAAATGACTAAGAATACGCAATTTTAGTTTAATTATTTTTTTGTTCCCACTTGACGAAGCCTGCGCTGTGGATTTGAGACTTGTTATTGATTTGATTGGTTGATAAATAAATGATTGGCTTTAATGAGAAAAAAAAATATTACTGAATTATAGGCAGTTGCATAATAAAAAGTATGTAACGTTTAATTATTTCTTCTGAGTAGTTCGTCTGAGAGTCTGAATGGTCCGGATCGCGTGGCCCTATGACACGGAAGGCCGCGTGAGCCGCACCGCGCATGCCGCACGAGACGATGCGTGGCGTGACGTCAGGCCGGACGACACTGACAATATCGATATAGGTGACATTGACTTCTGCGTTGACCCAGGACAGGGGTGCAACTTTGAGAAATGTTTCATAGGGTGACGACACCAGTAACAATGCACCTGAAGATTTCAAAAATGAGAAAATTGTCATGAAAATTTCTTGGTATAGTTTTTTACATATTCATTGGTAAGCAAAGGTCAATTTCTTTGGTACTCGACGAACTGATACACTATGTGTAACAAACGTCAAAAAAAGCGATCGTGAACGTGTAACATCACGTTATTTTAAATAAACCGTAAATGTTCCTAATTCAAAACAGAATGTTCTCAATAGCAACTTTGATGAGACTTTTCTGGTGTAAATTTCCGTAAATTTTGAGAATGTTCTGCTTATTGTACATTGTTAGCATCTTTCAGAAAAAAAAATCAAATAAAATAATTTAAAGAAAATAAAAATAAACCAAATCAAATCAAAATTGTTTATTTGAGTGAATGGTTTCACCGACTAGATCTTACAATTAATTTTGTACATGCATATTCAGGCGCGTAAATAATTAACACTCATAAATCTAGTACAATTGGCAATGAGTCATCAATTAATTATTTAATAAACAATAATAGTAATAAAAAACCGGCCAAGTGCGAGTAAGACTCGCGCGCGAAGGGTTCCGAACCATTATCAATTTATCGTTAAAAAATACAGTTAAATCAACCTATCTCAGAAACTATAACAGATAATTTAATCAAACCAAAAATCGTTGATAGAGTTTAATATTTTAGAATTTTTTACCACGTAGTTTAAAAAATAGAGGGGGGGACACATTTTTCAGAATTTGAGAGCTGATATCTCGAAAACGGTTCGCTTAGATAAAAATTTAGCGAAGTTTATACCATAGAGTATATTGAATAGTAGTGTATAGAGTTATCAGTCAAGGTTTTTGCTTGCAGCGCCATCTATTGATGATTCCCGGCAACTTTTCTCATATATATATATATATACATATATATATATATATATATATATATATATACACATATATATGTATAGGTATATATATAGCTTTGTAGATTGGTAACCTTTGAAATAATGGACAAACAAAACCAGATCACATCAAGTGTGAACTTGCCACGCATTTCTCATTTGGAATTAGCTGAAGAAGTTCACACATTATGTGACCTAGTTCTGTTCGCCCGAACTAGGATCGAGAAACAATAAAACAAAAAAAATATGTCACTTTCAAGTTTTATTTTTACACTAGCCTTATCCATAAAGTTTTTAGGTACTAACTTATTAAGCATCTGTATATTATTTGCTATCAGTTTGATTGAAGTTGAATTAAAAAAACAGTAGCCGCATTGCACAGTTTTCTAATGTCGGCGAACGGAGCTCGTGGGACATTTCCATCTTGAAACGGTTTTTGCGAATGGCTTCCAATTTGCATATATATGCGTTTTGAGTCAAACAACACATTTAACCGCATCGCACCATTTTTACAAAAATCCAATCCATGTACAGTACATACATGGAAAAGCACAATTATAGGAGTCCAGAACAAGCACAGTCGTTGTATGAAATCACTAAAATAATATCGTTTCGATGCACTTCCAGTTCAAGCATCGAAGACAACCAAAGCGAAAATTTAATTATGGCCGACCTTGCAAAAACATTCCGTTCATTCAATATATTTTTTAAATGCATCTAAAATATTTGTAGCTAAAGAATTCAAATTGGACAAAAGTAAAAATACAAGTATAGCTAAATTAATATTACATTTCTCTATGTATGAAACAAAAATATTTTGAGAGCCACGTAATGAAAAAAAACTAATACTTTGTCATTTCTTTCGTTTTGTTAACTGCGCGTAACGGAAAAGAAAATAGTGGCTGTACAGATAACACAATATCTTGAAATTGATATCAACGCCCTCTAACGTTAATTTCCGGAAGCATATTAGTCCGGGAGCTAAACTTTAACTTGTTCGAGAAAATTACATTAAATCCTACAGTATATTTATTTTAGGAATATGATAAAACATCGTTTTGTGAATATATGAATCTAATTATCCCTGATAAATGTGTGGAGGTTTTTTCATAAAATCAATATTAAGATTTAATTGTTTAATAAAAAGAAACAATAAATCCTTCAGTAGGGATTTATTATCCGAGGGGCCTAACTGAATATTTAAGACAATATTTTAAAAAGTCACCACTGAATAATCGAAGATATAGTCAGAAAAAATAAATTTATTTTTAAAATTCATAACAATCAAACAAAAATTAAACAAATGGTGATTTTTTACTATAATGACCCGACAATTATTATACTCATCCAAAGAAAAAATTACGTCAGTGACTCAATGCTAACTATTTTTTTTACAGTTTTAACTGATTTACGTGCAGGCGCATTAATTCTACATTTTATTTTTTTAATGTACCTCTTGTCAATAATTAGTTGTGGCACAATACCAAAAAAATCCCCTATGTATACTCTAAGCATTTCCTACAATTTTCGAAATGGTTATTGTTAAAATAAATCGGAGCGGCGCTGACGTCATAAATGCGCGGCCGGCCGCAGGGCAGCGGATAAACGTAGGTGGGGTACTATGTATTACAGAAGGAATTTCGTAGGAAGGAAGTAGAAACGTCTTAAATAAAAATTAGTAGTAAAATAAATAGGTATTAAGCAGTTTTTGAACTGACGATTAAAAATGTAGGCACCTATACAACTTGTAACCTATTAGGGGCCTGTATTTAAATCCCGACGCAAAATGAGGTGTTACAATTATTCAAAAATGTATACAGGGTGTGGCCTGTAATAAGAGCAATAAATGAAAACATAGACCCTTTAACTAATCAGTAATTAACTCCAAATAGTTTTAATTAATTAAAAATAAAAATAAATTTTCTATATTTTTCTAACAAAGTTAATCGACCCAGCAATGTACTGCAGACATTATGTGTCCAGTCGAACATTTGACATTGACATTTAGGTACTATCGGTTTCGCGTATTATTGAATCTAAATGAATCAGTATTGCTTATTAAACATACCTATCTACTTATTGATTACTTTGTCACTTTTTTCAACATTACCTACGTAACAGATCACAATCTCAATTATCAGGTGTGAACTGACGAAATAACTAAATTAGTATAACGCCATAAAGTGACTTCAAAACAATTTATTAAGTAAACGGTTACAACAAAAATAGTGCACTAATCACATATCTCACCGGGTGAACTCTTAACCACTCAACTTGCACTTAAATTAATTGAATTTGTAGACATAGGCACGACTACGATGATGTCGACGATACGATCTGCTTCTTTATTTGACTCCACTCTGACACGACATAACACGTACTGAGAACAGGATCTTGTCGAAACTAAGTAAGAATTTTACTGTTAATCTGGTTGGAAGTGAAAACCCACAGGTCACAGTCAGAACTGCATTTGGTATACTTACGTTGCTTTGAGATGACAACAATAGTGCTTGGTTCTATTATCAACTCAGATAATATTCGTTGACAAGTCGTTTACACAATGATTGGCTTACTTTTCTTATTAATTATGTGCTTCGTGTGCATCGCAATTCGCAATTTTATAATTTATTTTATTATTTTTGGTAATGTTTTGATATAACAACTTGACGTAAATTGTCATTATGTTGTAATAGTAGAGAAAGTGACTTCAAATAAAAAAGTTCGCATTTACAACTGCATGGTCTATGGCTTCGAATGCAAAGATACCACTACTAAATTGTGCACTAAAGAGGTCTTCGTGAGATGACTCCTGTCAGAATTGTGTCCCTTTCTATTGAAATGACCATGGCCAAACAAAACACGGGACAAATGGCTTATAAAACGATTGTGTAAGTATCCGGGGGCTTAGCATATCTTGTGTGTGACTGAAACACTCGGCTTTCTCGTGGCTGCCCGTCCCTATTGGACTATATTGATTAAAAAGAGACGAAAAAAGAAAAGGACAGGCCGAGTGATGTTGTCATTGTCAAACAGAAGGTACAGTCGCGAACCGGGATCGTTGAGTCACTTGTTACAGTTCGTAAATTAGTCAGTACACAGTACTGGGGTGTTACCATGACGTACTAATGCGATTCAGTTTAGGTTCAGGGAAAGGGACAGTGATATATGACTCGTATAGCCTTGTCCCTTTCTCTCAACCTAAACTGAACCGCATTAGTACGTCATGGTAGCACCCCAGATCGGGATCGATTCGTTATTAACGACTTTTGCCGAAATCTGTTCACCAATGACGTAGACGTTACTATGGTTAAATAATAACAAAACTCAGTTAGCCAATGGCCGAGTCCGCGAATTCCACGGATGCTGATGTTGCTGTGGTTACATTACAACAAAGCTTGATTCGTTATCAACGACTTTTGCCGAACTATGTTCAACAACGATGTGGACGTTGCTATGGTTACATTATAACAAAAGTCGGGTGGCCAATGACCGATCCCGCGAGTTACACGGATGCTGACGTCGCTATGGCTACTTCATAACAAAGCTTGATTAACCAATGACCGATCACGGTTTTACCGGAAACTGATGTTTTTATGGTTACCTTATAACTGTCCTATCTTAGGTAAACCAAAGGGACTGCTATAAATATGCCATGTGCGGCTTAGCAAATCTTGTGTTAGACAGCAACTGGCAGATACCCACCTCTTTTCGATTGTAATGATTAAAAAGTTTTCTACCATTTCTTCTAGTCTAAAAGATTGTTTTAGGTATCCGACAAGACGTTAGACAAGGACACCCTAGCAGCAGTAAACTTCTCGCCAGGACCGTTCCTAGCTTATAAAGAAATATCTACTCTAAATAAAAACATTATGCCACCCGATATAGACCCACTGTAGAGGTTTTGATTTTTATTTGAATTCCAACAAATATGTTATACCTACTAGATTGTGCACCAAAAAACATAATTTAGCAAAAACGAGACTTATTTCAACACTAGGTCCTAGAGTAGATATTTCTTTATAAGCTAGGAACGGTCCTGGCGAGAAGTTTACTGCTGCTAGGGTGTCCTTGTCTAACGTCTTGTCGGATACCTAAAACAATCTTTTAGACTAGAAGAAATGGTAGAAAACTTTTTAATCATTACAATCGAAAAGAGGTGGGTATCTGCCAATTGCTGTCTAACACAAGGGGTCTATATCGGGTGGCATAATGTTTTTATTTCGAAAAATTTGTCGCATAACAACTTTACGCCGAAAAATGTATGGCATAAACATTGTTGCGCATATTTTTGTTATGACGAAATTGTTAATCCTAACTTGGTTGTTCCTAAATATTGTTTGTCCTATTGATCTTTGTGTCTAATGTATATGTATCGAAAAAATATTGTTCATAATGGTGATGTTCCTACTATTTAATGTACTAAAAGTGATTACCTACCTTTAACTCATTAAAAAAAAAAAATTGATTCCTTATACTTAATTATTACTGAATAATTAGCCCTGTTGTCCAAAGAATTTAATTGAGCAATTTTGACCTGGGAACCGGTCGATTCTATTTCCGCTCTAAGGGATAAAACGTACTTAACGAACCTATCCAGGTTAAGGTAGGGGAAGGTTCAGATTATTTCTTTTTTAATGCGGGGGGCTTCGCCCCCCGAGCCCCCTGGTGGGGGCTTCGCCCCCCGTCCCCCCTTTTTTTGGTATTGTAAGTATGAGGATGTGTAAACAATTTTATTGATTAAAAATACTTAAGTATTTAAAGACTACGCCATTCACTCCGCCCTAGCTTCGAAATCTAACCAATCTACGTCGGTTTTACCCTAGTTTATTACTTGAATATTTTTTTAACCATTCACCCTGTTGTTCAAA
This sequence comes from Thaumatotibia leucotreta, assembly GCA_025490895.1. Classification (NCBI taxonomy): domain Eukaryota; kingdom Metazoa; phylum Arthropoda; class Insecta; order Lepidoptera; family Tortricidae; genus Thaumatotibia; species Thaumatotibia leucotreta. The sequence goes on along the minus strand of JALPQI010007221.1, from coordinate 27,828 downwards.
TGTTTTGCATGTTGTTATTAAAATGCCTTTTTGAATGAAATTTCGGACATGATAAAAGTAGGCGCAGTGAAAATTGACAGTTCGAGTAGTAGGGAAAACAATATTTATTACAATGAACATTAGGATTATTATGCTTTAGGTCATTTGACGTTCTAGTAATGAATATTAGAATAAATATGGTGTAGGTACTTTAAACGTGTATGCGCAAAATTAAGTAGGCTAAACAAGTAGTATGCCATGTAACATTATGCCAAACATTCTCGGCCAAAAAATTTTAGGACAATCGACGTTATGCGACACGACAGGCACCCCTCTACAGTACAAAATAGTTGTTGGTGGGTCTAGCACATCTTGTGTTTGATAGTCACTCACGGCCTTTTCGCGGCTTTTTTAATCAATACAATCAAAACGAGACGAGTAGCCGCGACAATTTCGCGAGCGGCAATCAAACCCAAGATGTGCTAGGTTCGCTGTCTTTTTTGAGGTGTCATTGTAAACTTCCGATGATAAAGTAAAAACCTCTTTGTTGCTAGGGCATCTTTTTGGAGAAACTTAAAACAAACTTGTCAAAATAAACGTGTTATCACGCGATTAGTTGTTCTTTATACCTGGGCTTAAGAACTAGTTTCGATTGAGTAGATTATGAAACTTCGCCTCGGTACCAAGAAACCACCTTGTACCAAGACATCTAACGATCGGTAACGACAATTTTACGATGGTTAAATACATTGATTATGTATTGCAACTTTGAAGTGCTATATCTCAGAGTTGGTTAACTTTGAAGCATTATCATAAGGTCTAGGTAATTGCGTATAGTCCAAAGATTCATCGCTTAAATTTAAAGCTCCTATTATTGGCCACACCCTGTATATATAACTATACCTCTCTCTTTCACGCACAGCGCACGGCATCGCCGCACACGTATCGTAGGCACATGCGCGAGAAGGCGGGATTTAAAAAATATTCTTTTTAAGATTATAGCTGTTAATGTCGATTGCTCGTAAAGCACTTAATATATTTCAAATATTTTATTTTTATTTTGCGTGTTAATAAACATATTATCTAAGAAATAGATCATCGTGGCTGTACGTTTTCATTGAAACGTCTTATAAGCAAAATAAAATAATAACAGTGAAAAAAAAATAGATGCAACTGTGTCACCGCGGAGAAAAGTTACTAAGACGTTTATATCTTTATTTTGGTCCAATGACCAAATTTTCGAATTGCGCAAGATTTTGTAAGTTATATTTTTTATCAAATAAGGAAAAAAAAATTAAGGTATAGTTTTTTTTGTATAAGCTTTACGAAAAAACTGGGGATTTTTTTTCCTTAATTATAAATCATCTGAAACAATAGAATGAATGCATAATCTCGAGGGTAGAAATTATTGAACGTGCTGTTCCAATTATTGACCTTCAAGTCCTCGACTGGATGAGAAGCTCTCGCGCGGCACTGGGGATTATTGCATGGTGTGAATCTGTATACCCTAAATATTCATTAGAAAAAGCTTCCGAAACTGTAGGATTTAATGTGACCAAAAACTTTTCTTCCCCCGACTATATCCGATGACGTCATGAGTACATCAAATTCACTACTTCAACTAAGTGAAAACACCGTGGTTTATACAACACATATTCTTACCAAATTGCATTACTGTAGCATTTATAGTTTTCGAGTAAATCGACTGTGACAGACGGACATGACGAATCTATATGGGTTCCGTTTTTGCCATTTTGGCTACGGAACCTTAAAAAATATGCATTTGTTTTTCAACAATCAAAGCTCTTAGAGATACAGATTGAAACATCGAACACATTGTGCCTGTTACCTAAAAGTGTCCAAAATGAGTGTCTACACTTTAAAAAAAAATCTGATAATGGGTATAGGTAACTACTTTGGTTCTACATCTTTTTTTAAAGATATCGAATTTAAGGTAATATTTTTATTCTACTTGTATTACAAATTACAGCACCTTGTCTTAAAAAAATTCAAATAGCCTATTGAAATCATTAGGTAAACATTAGGTAAGTAAATTAAATACGATTTCAATCCAATCTCAATGCCTCATAGTAAACACAGTACATACCTACTCTTGAGCGAGCGAGTCATTATACTGGAAGTGTAGGTACTTAATTGCGTTATCCCTTTATTTTTATAATTCGTAAATCAATTCGTGAAGCACATTTAAAATAATATTAGGACATTTGAGTGGAAATATTGCTATGTCACCAACAAAATAAAGTCAACATTGCTTAATCAAAATAATACCTGTTCTCCACTATTGTAAAACAGTAACAGAATAAAAGTCCTTAAATAATTGTTCAGTATAGAATAAATACATTAAAATAGGAAACATTATTTATTTTACTGAAATGTAAGTATTTTAACTATTAAAATGCATAATTTTCCGAAGGAAAGTACAAGTACGAGTAAAAGAGCTAACGAAAATAATTAAATTCAAATAGAAGAACTGCGGGTGTTCTATTTTTTTTATAAAAAATAAATCATACTTTAATTGCAATGTCTTCGATAAATTCACTTTTTTACTGCCTCTACCTCTTAGCTTAAGTCGAAATGGTACTATTAAGCCGCCCGATTAAATGTTCGTTAGACTCGAAATTACACTTAAATATGAGAAAGAACAACTTACAACACTTTGTTTGACGATTTCGAGATCATTTTGAGTTTTAGAATGCTTAAACCGTTTAGAAAGGTCTTTGATCCAATGGTCGGTAATTTTAGGGTTCGTATCCTCCGAAATGAATCTTCGATATGAAATGCATAGGTACCTAAAGCAATAGGATTTGATGTAGTATTTTGTCATCAAAATCCCACTAACCGTTAAATATTCATCTCAGCATGTTCTGAACTAGCCTTTATATCGCATTTTATGTTTTAAAACTTGCAGGAATTAAGTAAGGAATTCAATAGGAATAACTATAAATATCCATAAAGGTTAATTTTCCACCAGTGAGACTAGATAGATTTTCATTTTGGTATTTGTACATTTTTTGAAACATAACTAAATATTTTGTTTTAAATATCATTTACCTGTCTACATTTTAAATATGATGTCCTACTGAGTTATGTAAATATTTAGTCATATTTTAAAATTACAAATTCTTGAATATCAATACACATTGCACGCAGAGCAGATGGTCGATGGGGCTGAAAAGTGCTCGAGTGGAGACCACGGCTAGGCAAACGCAGCGTAGGACGTCCACCCACAAGATGGACAGACGACCTTATGAAGGTCGCCGGGACACGCTGGATGCAGGTCGCATCTAACCGGTACATGTGGAGGTTCAGAGGGGAGGCCTATGTTCAGAAGTGGACGTCTTATGGCTGAGATGATGATGATGATGATAAGGAATATCAATAATTAAGTAAAATGCCTGAATTTTTACCTGTATTATCTTGGGGATTTAACATAATATATAATATGTTTCTAGGCCTACTGTTGCTAGAGGTGTATCTATAGATGGGGCTCAGACCACTCTTAGACTGTAGGTACATAGGTACCTTCTATAAACGAATGATTTGTTCTGTCAAATAAAGTTGAACATAAAATATGGGGTACGACTTACGACAAATAAATGGAATTAGGTAAATTGCCATCATTTCAAAAACATGTAACACTATAATACCATCTAAAATTCCGACGCACGAAAAGCCTTAGAAAACTTTATAATGTATTTAAATAAATCGAATAACTTACATTATAATTAAACTTACCAATGCCCTTACGTACAATGCGGCCTACGATATAACAACCTATCACAATCGACCATCGATTATAACTTAATCGAGTTACGATTTATAGAAATAATCGGTCATTGATTTATTCGATACTCGCACTTGACATTTATTCAAACTTTAAAATCCAACCGTAATGAAACGGGTGTAAGATCAGTTTTAAGTACGGTGGTAAGAGGGTAGGTACATCGATACAAATTGTACCGAAGTTTATCAAAGGACGACTCTTGCGCCGTTTGATACCCACCTTTGAATAAATCAACAAAAACGGCGGGGAGCGATGAGTAATGCCCGATGTATGGAGTTATTTTTAACAGGGAAATGTGTGGAGCAGTTACAAAGCAACGGTTCAATTAAACATACCACTACAGCTGCTTGCACGTTTGCTACTTTATCAACTTTAGTTACAAAATGTTTATTTTTCGTAATATTACATGGACTGTACGAATAATCATATATATATATATATATGCTATTACCGCTTAGGCAATTTATCAGACAGCGGTGACACAGGTGCAAAGTGCAAATCATTTGATACCTATCGAATATTTGTACGCAATTTGAATAAAAAAGTCTAAATCCAATGTATATTCAGTTTTTGTATTAACTTTATATGCTTTGGAGCTGGTCATTGGCAGGAGGTTTAATTGTTCATTTATAATTATATCTAGTTAAGCAAGTAGATTTTTATTTCAATTATTTTCAGGTTTCCTTAATGGGTATACCCATTAAGTAGATAATTCTCCTATCTGGAATTAAATGACTGACAGTGATATTAAAAAAATAAAATGTGTAGCGTTGCATATAGTAGGCATCCCATATAAACATTTATTGGCACATATTATGTTTTAAACGCAGTTTTCAACTAGGGCTTTGCAGGCAGTGTCGCAGCTAACTGAGCTATTAAAATATATCTCTAACGCGTCTCCTCACATTTCTCTATTCGTATAACTAATTTAAACGAAACTAATGCGAGCCTCAAAACAAATTAACAAAAGCAAATACGCTTTGTCTACATCCAAAATAATTTAACTTATGAAACCGTAATTAAAATAGATTACCAGCTAACTTGGTCGGTATTAAGTAAAAGGGTCAATTGATTTGTTACGATTTATTTATTTATTATTGTATAATTTTACGTTATTGTGTAGTATATCGTCAATCAACGTAGAACAATATTGTTTTAATAATATTTGTAATTACTTATCGGGTTTTTAGACAAAGATTTGCTAATAATATCATTTGAAATACTAATCATGGTCAGATTTTGAATTTAATAAAAAAAAATACCAAAACTAGATGGGGGGGGGGCATATTTATACATAGGAGTAAATGTAAAAGGCGATTTAAGTCTACAGGGTGCGAATAATAGTACCTACTTGTATACATTTTTTGAGGAGAAAATTTTACAATTCTGTGAAAATTACCAATAGTAATCAATTGTGTTACCTACATAGTATAGATAGATTAGATAGTCCCAACTATATTTTAAATATGCAATGATATATTTCAGTAAATGTGCAGAGCACAGATAGACACAATATAAAACAGGCTTAGTAATCGTATTACGAGCTGTACAAGATATTCCTTTAAAGGGTAGTCTGAAAATATTGTCGCTTTACTTTATTCATTTCCTCAAGCACAATTTTTACCCAAAAGCTTAGCAAGCTTGCTCTTTATCCAAGTATAACTTATGCTAACAAGTAGCCTCGCGTGACCAAGCTCTAGTTAGCTTAGCTAAGTGCCACCAACTTAATTTACAGTACACAAAACAACCCACCCACCTTAAAGCCTACAAAATAAGAATCAATTGTAAGCGATTCAGGTCCTTCTCGACGGCAAAGTTAAGTTGGTTGTGTTGAAGTGCGACCCCATGCTACTGTTCCTTGACCACAAAGCGATGTGTCATTTTAAATAGCCTTTTGGAAATATGAATGATATGGTATTCATATTAATTACCTTTGTGTTAGCAACCTTACATCCGAATTGTAGGCATTCGATCAAATTCACAGATTTTTGTACCATCTGTTTAGACAGGCAGACTACTACTCTTTTATAATAAAATTTGTAAATTATTTCAATGAATTTCATAAAAATGTATTTATTTATTTTAAAACGCTTAGATACTTTCAATAAAATATTTAAAAAAAAATTGTAGGACTACTTAACAAATCAATCAGTTTTTTAATCAATGCTTATATTGCTTACAAAGGCATCTAAATAATAAAGTATTTATAACAAGTTCCTCTCCAAACAAACCAATGCTATGTTGACTCACCGAGACTATCGATTTTTCAAATAATGGGGTTAAACGTAACTCGCTGCAGTTACAAGACATTGTTTATGTAAAGTTGTATGTAAAAACCTAGGAGATCGACTTTAATTTTTACTCATACACACTAGCATTTTGCTTGCAATGGTGGTGAAAACATGTTTATATTTCGTGTCTTGAAATAACCTTCACAACATGGTCATTCAATCCTTGAGTCCCTAGTAAGATAAAATTATTGTATTGTTTGATTAATTTAAAATCTGATTTTTTTCTATTTTTTCATTATGAAATTGATTACCTATGCCTGGCCAAAAGTAAAACTTTATACAAAATATTTAAAATTCTAAACATTTAGTGAATCCTGGAATGCGAGAAAAATATGTAACGGTACCTAGATCATTTTAAGTATCTCATTAATGATTCGAAAGGTGAAAAAAAAGTGAAACATAATTTTAGTATCGAAAAACCTCAACATATCTTTTCAAGATACTAACAAGCAAATACCTTTCCAGCATCAAGCCCCCTTCAAAAGACGGCGTGACGAAGAGTAACCCTTCGAAGCGACACCGTGAGCGCCTGAACGCCGAACTGGACACGCTGGCGTCGCTGCTGCCCTTCGAGCAGAACATCCTGAGCAAACTGGACCGCCTCTCCATCCTGCGGCTGTCTGTCAGCTACTTGAGGACCAAGAGCTATTTCCAAGGTAAGTTTAAAAAAAAGCTTTCAAGTTAATTATCTCATCATGCCTTTTTTCACGGAAGCAACTTCTGAAAAGTCGCTAATGTTGTACATATAAAAGTTATTTGTGGGAGATAAATAAATTCCAGTGTTTGAGTGAAAATATAATGGGAACGGATATGTATTGTCTACGGATATGTAATACTACATATATATTATCTTGGTCAATCTTCAAGACACTGGACACGTAGTCACTGCTACCATTGGAACCTAATATTCCAGCTCTCAATGAAATCATCCATCTCCGCTCTGCATCGAGCGAAAGCATTTTTATCAAGAAATCTAACAAAAGCAAAAGTTTTTACAAAGATAGCCTCTCCGGAGTTTTTTTATGAGTCTTCAACGGATTGATGAAGACGAAGTGCAAGTTGCAGGAATTTCTTGAAACAGACTACAAATCAGTATTGCAATTTGTGGCTACTTATAGTTAACAAACTAGAGTAGTGCAAAACATTCGCTCGCATTTCTCCGAGACGCTGATATTAATTTAACACTACAATATCAGGCACGTAAGTATTAACATGCAGCGCGTAATCTGGCTTAGAATCGTTAATCGATATGCATACCGACCGATGTATCGATTACTAATAAATGCGATGCCCTACACGTATTTAATGCTGTCAGCCGATTTTATTACTACAACACGTATTAATAAATGTACGTTCTCGATTCTGTGTAAAAGTAATCGATATCAGAGTTTTGATTTAATCGTAGAAGTCGTGATGGTACAAGTTGCTTGGATATTTGATATTTTAAGGTATTCAAGAGCTACCGTTTGTTACCGGTAGCTTTCATAACGATACGAGTTCTGAGTGTCGATAGTGTAGAATCGTTTTTGATTGTTTCGAATAGTCTTTTTCGCCATACTATAAGTATTAAAAGTTCGCATAAATACGATAATCTCTATAGCTCACCCGTACATAGAACCATTGTCCAAGATTACGATATAAGTGCCATGCAACAATAAAATTAAACTCTTCAATGCTTATTTCAAAGTTGTATAAATACACTTAGAACACAACTCCGTCCAAAACTACTTAATAAGAGAATAAAAATCAATACGGCCAACATCAGTAATTGGTCGCGTAAATCGTCAATACAAAAAAAACTACATTTGCATACGTCCGCTACCAACCTATATATCAGCTGTGAGTTATTGATGCGCCTTATAATTTTATACCGTACAAGAATCGAATATAAAAATCAGTAGGGGGCGCAGCATGCTTTATGGGGTAAGCGGGGGTTTAAGGAACCGATGACGTGAAATGTTGACTGGTTATTTCAGCCATCCTATAGGTACTGTTGTAAGCTAAATTTTACGAAAATCTTTCTGCAGGTTACATTAAAGTAATATTACTACATTTCAGAGATACGGCAATAAGTATTTTAGTTATTTTTGTATGTCGTAGTTTTTTGATGACTACTAATAAAAATGTCTTCCCCGTGTCAATATGTATCCAATTAATAGTTAATTTGAGTATTTGTTAAAGCAAAAGCCTGCATATTATTAAGATTCAGAAATGCTTTAGTGCAGACCAGGTGAATATACAAATTACACAATGTTTATACATAAACGTCTCCTAACTTAACAAGCCGCTAAGTATTGTTTGTCCCTTTTGCTCTTATAGACATATTTATAAGACCGAAAGGAACTTGCTAAGTTATTTATGAATAAAGAGGTAAGACTTTAGGCCACATCAGTACCGAAAACTGCCGGTAATTCTAACGAAAGCGACTATTGAAGCATTGACGTCGGCGGCGAGGCGCGCTGCGGGACGCCCGTGGTTCGCCGAACGCCAATACCGGTAGCTTGTAAATTTGTACCTTCCCGAAATTTTGTAACTGTAATAATGATCTTAATGTCTGTGTACCTACATACATATGCATGTATTATACCTTCAATGTGCTATATGAATGGAGCATATAATGATTGAATGAGCAACGAAATTTTGTGATTGTGATAAGAACCTTCACTGCAGCGCATGCTAGAGAAATCAACTGGCATATGAAATGAATTATGACCATCAGTTGCCTACCAGATTTATGTCGTCGTATGTATATACTTGTATACAAAAATATACAAGCATGTATTACATTCCATTGTAAACGTAAATATGATGCCAACTGTACGTAAGTAACAAAAAACGATTGAACTCGATGGTAAACTTATTTAAAAATTTAGTAAACAAATAAATAAATTAATTAAACAAATAAATATCTTGGGACATCTTACACAAATCAAGCTAGTCCTACGGTAATCTCAATTAAGGCTTGTGATGTGGGAACACACAAGCTTTCGCTCGGAAACGCTTTCACGGTAAAATAGAGGTAAAATTTCCAGTAGAAAATATAGTAAACCATAAATGTATTATAGGGACTATACGAAGTTATACAACTTCCTGAAAAGATCCGGAACTTCACAAATAGCTCTCTAGCCAATACCATCAATAGCAGTATTAGCATGGGATCGATACCGGAGTCGGTCGTGCTAGGCACCGCGGAGGGGTGGAGTTTGTTTACGAACTTGCTATACCTCAATATTATATCTGGCTACGCAGAACAATAGCAAAACTACTGCTGAATAGATAAAGAAAATAATAGGCTGTTTTTAATGTGCATGTACATACCATGAGAACACAAATCATTAAATTAGTAAACTAATCTCCATTTAATAATTTTTTTTTAAATATTATGTGTTGATGGAGGTATTTTTGATTAATCAGTTCATAATAGTATTCAATTCACATAAACTGGAAGGTTTTTTATATGTCGATTCTGCCTTAATTGTGTTGTGTACAAACTTATTGAGAACAGGTGGCTTACCTATGGTCCCGTGTTTATCGTTTATCGTCATTGCCGTCACGTTCAGACAAGTACGTAAGCGCGAAAGTGAGACATAAATAGCACGATAAACCGCAAACGCGGGACCATAACAAGTGATCCTTAAGGTAGGTATCATCAATTATAAAAAAATACAAAAATTAGGAATACATAATCGCGAACGATTCAATTTATTCTAGGTGGCAACATTAGATCATTAAAGCCGGGAAGTGAATTGTGCATGCAATAGGTAACACATAATTATCACATATAATAAAATATATCCAAAATATTGATCTATATTTCTTCTACACATGGCATATTTTTACACAATTTAACCTTTGGTGTAAAAAATCCATTTGTGGTCACCATGATGGATTACCCTTATCGCACTCGATTGTTTTCTGAAACACTTACCGTAGCCCACGCCATTACAACGTGCTTTCGGTTAATATGTAATAAAGCTTACTTTTGCTTGGTTAGAGGTGGGAAAATGACTAATTTGTCACAAGTGAAGCTTATCGGTTGAAGGGTAATTGTTTTTGAAAATCTGAAAAAGGTTAGCAACCATCTGATAAATGCCACTAACGAACTTGGAATTACTCGGAATATAAATATAAAACACAAATGCTTATTGATTAAATATTATATTGTATGAATGTGGGGAAATGGAAATACATGTTAGGTATACAGAAGTTTAAGTAGTTTAGTTTGTAAGTTTTTAGTCTTCACAATCATCCAGTGTAATTATGGCCCACAATAAATTAATTAGATATCATTAAGATAAAATAATTAAAATGATAAAATTGTGAAGATATAAGAGAATGTCGATATTAATCAATTTAATCATTTAGGAAAATAAAAATTGGTAATCATCGCGTCTGAAAGCACTAATTTTAAGACAAACTATTGGTGCTCGAACAAAATAATATTCCACCAAAGGCGAGTCGACGATGAGCTTCCGACTATTTTGTTGCCCAAGGAACGAAAAAAATTCAGTGCATGCTAGTAAAACTCACAGATATATTTATAAGTATATCGCCAGTGCCTTAAATTGTATCGGTAACTAAGTATTTCATTATGCAAGCCAGGACCTTATTTCAGCATTGTTTACATCAGCTACTGATGTCTTTGTTGTGTTATTTGACTGTGGTATTTCTGTTTCATCGAAAGGAACACCAGGGAATAATAATTTCAAATGTTTGTCTCAACTTGGATGGCCATATTATAATAAGTAAATAGGTGATTCATGCACTATGACATAGCAGAACAACTCTGTAAATCGAGTTAACTTAACCAACCTTAAAGTTGGCGTGTAATCTGAAATCAGTAATTTTTATAACACATTCATAAAACAGGAATTAAAAGGTGCTTAACGTTTAACCGAACTGCGTAGGAGCCAGTTAACTTGACGATAACGTTAACGCACGAACGCTGTTGTATGTGTTACTTACGTAGGTAAGAACTGGGAGTAGGTACAGGTTGATTAGAATAAACGTGAACAACAAAAAACCTTATTTACTTTTTACAGTTATCTTAGAAAAGTTCAATAATAATATTAAACATACAAAAAATCTATTACTAATGAAAAAAAACTTGTTTTAATTTTTTTGTTTCTGAATTTTGAGTTTATTAGTTAACGACTCCTTTTAAATCGATAAAATATCTACTACTTAGTAGGCCGGTTATAGGTATACATATAACCTTTAAACAAACAAAAGCAAAACTGTTACTAAAAGCAAGTTTAACTCGATAAAAGCATTTTATTATTTTTTATTACTTCTGCGACCACACCAAAAAGTAAACGTGAAAGCTGAAAACATCACTTTACATTAAACGTGTTTGTAATGCGTGTAATCCGGTTAAAGCCTTAATAACACCCTGTATGGGGGCGGGCGCAGTTCCGCGAGTATAAACAAAGCTTGGTTCAGACTTTGTAAGCACATTCAGCTTGTTTATAACCTTGCGACGTTAGAAAGTATAACTGCGCTTTAACTGAGTAAAACATTTTGTTATAATTTATTGAACAAACTATTTTGAAGTCGTTATACTAAAAAAATATATGGAAAGTTGTGTGTGTAACGTCAATAACGTATTCAACGTTTATCACTCAATACGTTATTGACGATACACACATGGTATTGATCACGAGTTTAGAAAATACAATCCGAAACAGTTAAAATTTTTAGGTACTAAGTGCAGCGTGTCACTTAATTATGACGGAATAACGACGGGCTCGGTCCTCCATAATGGAAACGGGCTCCACTTTCTCATGTCACACGTTATTGTGCTTAAAAATACGGGAGTTTAATATTTTATTAACGACACTATCAGTATAATATTATGTAGATAAATATAATAAAAAAAAACTCTAAATACCGTAGCTACCTGCTGTCTCAAGATTAGTCCTGTAATCTATAAGCAAGTCACCCTAAAAATCACGACCCCAAAAACTGCATTACCCCTAAAAATCCTCGACAAACCAACCAATTGGGTTCGCATAAAAAGCTAGGGGTATAGGGGGCCACAAAATTACGGAGGGTAGTTTGTAAAATTCGCCGACTAGGGGGCGGAAGGGGGGAGGTGGGGGAAACAACCCTTAATGGCTACATTGCGTGACAGAATTTCGGCAGTGACCCGGGGTAGCCTGTGAAAGTGAAAATATTTACATTGAGCTGTTAAAGCGAATATATTTTACGATTACAAACTTACATTTTATGCATTTTTTACAGTTTTTGATAGGAAGATTATCTAGGTAGTAAAAAGAGTTTTGTTGTTCTTGCCTTCACGAAATATTATATTAAAGAATTGCTACATAAGAATCCGATACTTAAGTATTATTTTTTTACGAATTTGCTGATGTAATTGTTTTTAACTCCATTCAGCGCTAATAAAGTTACACAGTAATAAAAATCATTTTCTCAAACATGCAATGAAATATTATTGTTATGTTCCTTATAATAGGCTGCGAAGTATGACGTTTCAGGTGCGACTAGGACAAGAGGTCGTTAATGGAATTTAATACAAAACTTTAAGGCCTAGGCCGGCAAAAAGCTCTTTTTTAATTCCATTCTACATAAATTTGCGGCACAGGCATCCTGGCATTCTGGCACTATGCAATAAAATTGATGTTTTTGTTGTTTATTTCATTGCATGTTTGAGAAAAGCACTATACAAATACATACCTCGGTCGGAAATATGGGGTTGCCCGCCTCAGACTTCGACGGGCCTCGCTTCGCTCGGCCTTTCGTTCCGGCCTCTATAGTAGTATACTATTCTTGCTAACTGTACGAATTTCAGTTGGTATTATAATGGAAAATCAGTATTTTTACCGATGGAATATTATCATTTTCCCCTCACTAGCTCGTAAAGCGCTCGTTTATCTTTAATACGAGCGGGTAAAAACGCTTTTTACACACTTGTGAATAAAGTAATTTGTATAGCCCCCTACTAATATTATCATTTTCCCCTCACTAGCTCGTAAAGCGCTCGTTTATCTTTAATACGAGCGGGTAAAATCGCTTTTTACACACTTGTGAATAAAGTAATTTGTATAGCCCCCTACTGCCTAGTATAAGTGGATCTGTATGACCGTAGTAAACATGCGCAATCCGAGCTCACATGTTTAATTGGTCGTTGTCATGGGTGACTTTGTAAGCCATTGGCTATATGTTCCAGAAGTAACTCTATTCTACGATACGTTTCGACATTGAGTTTTAAATGGTTTCTTTAAGTTAATTTACATTTGGATGAGATTTGTAATCATATTTCCTCGCGATAGTGAGGGGAAAAAAGTTGTATTACACTTGGCGGCAAAGTTTGTTCAACTCTCGTGCCTTGAGACCTTCGCAATGCTCAAGATTCCAGTTTTTGAACCACTCGCTACGCTCGTGGCTCAATTTTGGAATCTTTCGCTAGCTCAGGTCTCAATATTGGCACGACAGTTAAACAACAACTTTGCCCCCTTGTATAATAAATAACTATTTTCTATATTTAGCGAATGTTGCAGGTATGTTTCTGGATCACTTCCCAATTATATAGGTACCTTTGACTCAATATTGCTTCATGTCTATCTTTGGCTTTAAATTACTTCACTTTCAAAAGCGTAATACATTACCTACCTACATACCTCGCATACATGGGAACATACAAGGTCATAAAAAAATGGTGATAACTTTTTTTACATAGTTATCGTATTTTGACAATACATCCTTGAATAGATATTTACGAACTGCATGTTTAATATCAATTTCAGTGCACCTTATGCATAAATAAGGTGGTGGTAATATCAACTCAGTACACACCGCGAGGTCTTCGAACATGCTACGTAGAAAGAATTACATTTTAACCAAATTGTGAGCAGTATTTTGGTAAATATTTTGGTACAGGCGCCATCATAAGCAAGTATGCAATATGAGGCGCTTATAAATATTGGATAACGTCCCCTCAAGCATTCATCTCAAAGCACACTACATAATATATGATTTCTTCTCGCAATCACACTATGATAATCTACTTATGATAAACATAATTTGCACTTGTGATTTTATTTCAAAAAAATATGTGAATGATGAACCTGTATTCCGGACTTGTTTTTAGGATTGTCAATGAGCAATTTACTAAAGTGCTCCCGCTGCGTTTTACTATTCTCACACTCATAAAACATTCCACTTACATCTCTTTTAACTAAGGCATAAAACTATTGAACAAGTTATATCTGAAACAATTAGACATTTTAAGTAGGTACCAAGGTAGATAATATATGTATTTTAGTTGAGTATCAATTGGTAAATTGGTTCGAAAGTATCGAATAATCGATATCAATAAAATAAAACAAATAATATAGCAGGTGCTACATAGTGTACATACACATATTATAAGCCATAAAATTACAAAAGCAAATATTCTAAGCCTAATGATATGTAACAGAAATTCTATAAAGTAGCATAAAATAGGAACAACGTTTTGAACTTAGCGTATTTCCATGTTAAAGTACAGTTACCGTAAAAGTTATTTTTATAGATAAATGTAACAACGCACCCTGGAGGGAGCGCCATAGATAAACTTTTTATTATGACATATTTCAGTAATTTACGCCCGACCAAGTAACGTAATGAGTTTATGCTAATCATTATGAATATAATTCACTTGATATTTAATTATATAACTTTGCAGGGATATAAATTTGCTTGGGGCAACCACCCTTAATCTGAAATAAAAGAATGTAACTATGAACGACTTAAACTAAAGTCCAGTTACTGAAATAAAACTATGAAAACGGATAAACTCGTGTGGAAAGGGTTCCGCACGTTCTCGAATATTGACATTTTCTATGATAATTTAAAATACTAAGTACAGTAGTTTCGGAAATTACGGGTACGCGCTTATTCTTCTTATAAACTTCAATACCTATTATTTACCTTACAATCATGTACAAGTAAAACAAATTTCAAATATTCGGACTAAGCCCTTTCATTTAATATTTTATTACGTGATACAGTTTGCAAACCCTTTTTTCATTTTCTAATTTACTCCCTAAAATTAGCGCTCATATTCAAAATTGATTTATTTACGTACATTAGGTATTCTATCGTTGGGTCATCAACTTACGTATTTATGTGTGCCAAATTTCAACTCAATCGGTCCCGTAGTTTCAAAACTTAAAAATTATTAATAAATAATTACTAATATTAGTATTGGATGTAATTATATTTTTAAGTAATATGCCCAGATGATGAAAAAAAAAACGTAGGTATTATTATACAATAGAATAGAGATACTAGCAATAAATCTCAGCAGTACGACCTTCACTCTATCAGTTTTACTTTTGCCGTACTAAAGTGCTATGAATGCGGCTAAATCTTTGTAATTACCGTACGCACACGCCATCTTTGACAGTTATGAGATACGTAAGAACATAGGGTTTGCAAAACCTGCATTTTTAATGGAAATAAACATTGAGACGAAAGATAGGCATAAGTACTATGTAGGCATATATATATATATATTATATAGGTAAACACCTATATACATATATAATAAAATATTTACGTGCTCACCTATTCGCTGCCAATCTCTGCCGTTTGCACTATCAATACGTATACGTATGCCGCGGCAGTAATCGCTAACGTCACCAATATGCCAGTATGATCTCGATAATAAAAAGCAAGTTATACAGACACTAATACTTACATCAGAATTAGGATCATAATATCAAATAGGTACATAATAGGAGGAAAACGTTTTTCTTCTTATTATTGGAAATACTTAAGTACTAAAACACTGTTCATTAATATTTTTTTAGAGTTGATTTTATCATTTATTGTATTAGAAACCAGTAATTTTACCAGCAACTGCATAGTACAAGTATTTCAAAAACTTTCCATACACAACAAACAAAAAATTTCGCACATCTTAACTGACTCGTAAGAAACCAATAAATGTTTCTAGGGTTGATTTAAAACTTGTAGTTTACTGCAATATATTATGTTCAGCTCTTTTACTTTTAAACTTAGGCTTGTTTTTGCCAACCATACCTAGCGTGACCGTCCTACTAGCTCAGATTTTATGATCCTATCGGTCATAACTTAGTTTTCACTTATAAACACACATTATCGGATGTATTCTACTATAATATGATGTTTCAAATACAAATGCTGGGGGGCTGCATGATCTACTGATACGATTTAGTTTAGGACCTAATCTGAATCACGATGTTTCAGTTCCATAGAATAACAGTCAAAATCTGACAAACTATACCTACCGTAAAAAGGGGTAAGTAAATAGGAATGACGGGCTAAATAGGAATGTAGAGTAAACTGGTCTAATATCCCAGGACAAACAGTCCAGTTTACAACAGCAGATTTTTTCATATGTGTTATTTTAAACTGGACTATTTGTCTTGGGCTAACAGACCAGTTTACATTCCTATTTACCCCGTCATTCCTATTGAACCCGTTTTAGAGTACCTAAACTGAATCACATGTTCACATCATGGCAGCCCCCCTGAACATATTCAGTATACTCGTACTTACTTAAAAATTTATTCTTAAACTAACTATTTAATTGTAGCAAATCCGTATCAATCTACATACCTAATTAAATGAAGTGAACGCATTTAAAACTTCAGATGCAATTTACTATCATCTATTCTACTCGTATGAGATAGACTAAAGATTATGAATGCTTCTAGCATAAGAACGTATAGAATTTCTTGAGTTTTAAAAATGTTTTGAAGTTATAATTTATTCCGTGAACGCGACAGTTTGATGAAATAATTTCGTTTCAATAGCCTGATATTGTACATAAATTGTAAGGACATTCATACCAGCTTCCGGACCGGGAACATTTCAGACCAGGTCGCCAAACTTACTTGAAACAATCGTGCCTATCCATTTGCATAAATGTACCAAGTTCAACACATCTCCACATGCCTGCACCATGCATACAACTATGTAAATCAACCGTGAAATTGTTTTTTTTATACGACTTTCATATTTTTTCCGCACCGAGCCATATCTACGCGTAATTATACTGGAAAGTGCGCGGCGTAGAGAAATCAGTATTATTTTTAAAGCGAATGATACGGTTGTGGCGCTGGGATCGACGGTAATTAGTCGCAGGCGCACACACGTGCGGACGAGGGTTTTATGATCGATACGATCGTATCATATGTTTGTGCGTTGATTGTCCATTGCGGTATATTTTTTTCATTGCTCGTTTATTTTTATCCCCCAATATTTTATTTTGTTCAGGAAGCATAATACTTATACTTAGTTTTATTTTAATTCAAAAAATATATCATATTTGGTCTGTTTTTTAATGTAATTAAGTTTCTACCCTATCTGGTATATTAGTATCAACATGTAGGTGTGTAGCCCGTAACAGTCCAATAAATAAATGATTGAAGTGTCACTGAAAATTCTTTTTTAGAAGAATGATGATAGGCAGCACATTAATGATTTCTTAATCTAGGGCCTCCGCAAGGAGTACGGTTTTCTACCGTTTGGCGTAGAATTTTGAATTCATGAGGCCCCAGCACCCAAATTGTTTGCCATAATCGTGAAACGCCTGGTTGACATAACTATAGACTGAAGAACTGGCAACTTCTTCGCACAGCGTATCAGCATTGCAATACAGGGCAGAAATGCTGCTAGCATCCTCGGTACAATGTCATAAGTTATAATACCAATAGATTATGTTTATGTTAGATGGATAATTATTTAATTTACATACCTATATAAATTATACAGATTTTTAAGTAAAGTTTGTTCTAGATTGCATCGACAAACATAGCCCACGTAGAATAAGTACAACAACGACGTTGTGTATGATAGGTTTGCAAAAAACTATTCAAAATCCTTGATTATTTTACTAAGTAAAAGACACGCTTAAAATATTTGAGGAAACGATGTCTCTAAGTGGGTTTCGAAATTTAACTTAAAAATTTGGCCAAGTGCGAGTCAGACTGGCGCACAAAGGGTTGCGTAGCAACAGAGATAAAAATAGCACCTACCTAATTAAATCAACCTATCACAAAAAAAGATTTTCATTCGTTAAATTTTTATACTGCTGATATGTCGAAAACGGTTCACTTGAAGAAAAATGGCTGTATACCCGACGGCCCCGACGCTTATAAATATACAAATCGAAAAAAAATCTTAATATGGTGGTCCCGAACCAAAATAATCTATTATTTACAATATTTCATACGAAACATTATCCTTATCAAATTTCATCGTTGTAGTACTTATATTTTATGAGTAGGGGAGACCGGGGCAAAACGAAGCTCGGGGCAGAACGGGAAATGTACTTGTGTGCGTAACTGGTGCGCGCAATAGAGCGCAACACAGCGCCATTCGCACCAACTTCAGTCACCTCACACGAGTCAAAGCGGTGGGTGCGTGTCACTAACGGTTTTGGTCGCCCAGCCAGAAAAAACTGATTTTAGGTGATTTGTTAAGAAGTTCTTTGGTTTTGATCGATGAGCATAAAGGTAAATATACCACGTCGGTGGCAAACAAGCATACGGCCCGCCTGATGGAAAGCAGTCACCGTAGCCTATGGGC
Source organism: Thaumatotibia leucotreta (assembly GCA_025490895.1). Classification (NCBI taxonomy): domain Eukaryota; kingdom Metazoa; phylum Arthropoda; class Insecta; order Lepidoptera; family Tortricidae; genus Thaumatotibia; species Thaumatotibia leucotreta. The sequence continues at coordinate 9,174 of JALPQI010007221.1, read as the reverse complement.
GCCTGCAACCTCAGGGTGTCACATGCGCGTTGCCGACCCAATAAAAATAACGTTGGCACAACAAAGTGGCTCCACTCCACCTGATCGTAAGTGAAAAGTAGAGCCCAAATCGCGGCGGCAACGAACAGGAGACAATCAGTAACCTGTTAGTTGCCACCGCCTTGCTGGCCCGCTAGATGCTGGCTAAATATCAGTGCTATTGTTATTCCTTACTATATACATGTTGCATCAGTGTAAAACTAACGAATTTAGGTTGCTTTTACGAACAATTATTTTGTAGGTTAGAACTGTTGATATTTTTGTAAAATATGTCCGATGGGGCAAAATGGTCGGGGTAAAATGGGATACTATCCCGTTTTGCCCCATATGTGTAGATAGTATATTGATAATTTCAAATTTGGTTATAAAACTGTTTTATATTTGTTTGCAGTGCAAAATGGTACGAAATTATAAGCCTAAGACAGAACCACAAACAAAAAACGCACAGAAAAAGTTACAGGGATGTATGTTCATCTGAAGATGAACATACATGAATCGATGATGAATCGATGATGAATCCTTGCATATATTGTGGGTACTTATATTCACAGTCCACTGAACACTGAACTGAAGGCACATATTTGTGAAGGTTGCCAACCCGATTAAAGGTATGCTCGTTTTGCCCCATAGCGTTTCCCATTTTGCCCCAGCGATGGGGCAAAACGGGATTTTTGCCATGTAACAACCATTTCCTATGTGCAAAAAAAATAAGTGATGTAGTGCCATAAAAGAGAAAACATATGTTTGTTAAAACTATAAGTGTTGCATTTGTGGTAAGAGATTTTTAATAAACATTACAATTTCCATAATCAGTCGATTTTTTTCTTAACTATCCCGTCTTGCCCCGGTCTCCCCTAAATCGGCTAAGACAGACGGACATTCTCATTAACGGCTCATTAACAAATTCCCCATTTAGCTACATCATAAGCCACAGAACTATAATGTACACGGGACTGGACAATTTTTTTTTTAAATACATAAATATCTTGGGACATCTTACACAAATCAACCTAGTCCCACGGTAAGCTCAATTAAGGCTTGTGATGTGGGTACCAGGCGACGATATATATAATAAATAGACAGATACATATACTTAAATATACATAGACAGCCATGACCAAGGAACAAATATTTGTGATAAATAAATACACAAATTATGCCCTCGCCGGGATTCGAACCCGGTGCCTCCAGCTTCGTAGGCAGGGTCACTACCAACTAGGCTACGAAGGCTGACAAATAATAATTAAATCAAATAATGTATGTAGGAATGTTACTTTATATTTCATTTTTTATGCTATTACAAAATTACTGGACCTATTCTGTAAATTTTCCCCTCGAACACCATCCTTATTTTGACTATCTAGGTTTTATTTACATTCCGACCCAGACGTGTAATGCGACATGCTTATTTATCGTTCTTGCTCCCGTAAGATTACAAATTTAAATTATTTAAAACACATTTAAATGATTGGGAACACATTAAAAACCGCTTTAATTGGGACACTCGGTTCTCACCCGCTTATCGCTGACATGTTTTATTTAGGATTTAATTCCGTTTTCAATACTTTACGGTGACATCGAAACAGGTTCTAGTAATGAGCATCCGTATGAAATTTCCTAATGAAAGCCAGGATACACATTTTCTTATAATATTATTTCTATATTATTATATTCTTATATTATATTTTCTTAGCTTTCATAAAGAAAACTCATAATAAATTTACGATTTAAACTACATTTTAAAAATATTCTCTCGATTCCAGAACTGTCTACCAACTTTGGTCTTCTTAATAAAATTGTTGTTCTTAGTTGTTGTTATTCTTAAAATGAACGACATCGTGCATCTAGGAAGGTAAGTACGATAATTCTAGCGAGAGTCTGTTAGAAACCCGACTTCGTAGGCAGAGGGCTTTTTAATGATTCGTGTTTGTAAGTTTAGAGACAAAATAATGGTAAATAACGAAGTAACTTTTCCATAGCTCCCTAGGGACTTTCTCTTCATATAACTCCCGCGAGGCATGCAAGCAAGCAAGTGTGATGAAAATTTTTATTCTAATGAATAGATCATATTTTATTCTTTACTGTGCAATCTTTATAAGTTAATATTCAGATGAATAATTATACTCAATATAATGAAATAGGTTTTCAGTGATGAAAATATGCTTTTTTTATTCCTTTAATTTTCTACTTCTTAAATATTTTTCCCAATTCAACCGACTAAAATAAACAAAAACAGACTAAACACATACAAAATGTAACATGTGTGTATTGAGCCACGGCTTATAAACGGCTCGTTTAGGCCGTGAGTTATAAAGCGGCGCGCGCGTCGTCGATCACAATCGACATTCAAATGAGCCCCGATTTATGACCCGCCGGGATGAGTGAGACATTCTACTGCAGACTTAGGGATGCCACGATATGACGCTAACTATACTGTAATTTTTCATTTAAGCGTATTCGTAGACACATATTTATAGTAAAATAATTAAAAATAAACTGTTAGTAGCGGTATAATTAATTGTGATTATAAATAAATATTTCTGTTTACACAAAAGACCGCCAAATAAATATAATATATATATTCAATTTTGTTGCAGTGTGTTCTAAAAACGTTTCGTCAAAAAATATAGGTATATACTAAGGTAATTTGATCTTTATGCATCAAACATACATTTTGAAATATGTATCCTGTAATACGTAATAACTATAATATTTACCCTGAACGTATCACGTACTAAAATGTATTTTATGTGACTAGACAAATTATTTTCATGTATTTTTAATTTGTATTTTAGATTTAAGCAGCCTCCGTAGCCTAGTTGGTAGTGACCCTGCCTACGAAGCTGGAGGTTCCGGGTTCGAATCCCGGCGAGGGCATTCTTTGTGTATTTATTTATCACAAATGTTTGTTCCTTGGTCATGGCTGTCTATGTATTTAAATATCTATATGTATCTATCTATTATATATATCGTCGCCTGGTACCCACATTACAAGCCTTAATTGAGCTTACCGTGGGACTAGGTCGATTTGTGTGAGATGTCCCGAGATATTTATTTATATTTATTTATTTATATATTATTATTTATTTAATTTAATTTTTATTATTTAAGTAACATTGTTTTTGTAATGTATTTAATTATTGTTGGATGGTTCAAACAATAAAGATAATATTGAAGACTAAAAATAAATGTATTTTGTTTTATATCACTGTTCACTTCTAAATGTTCGAGTGTTTGATCATTTAAGAGACCATATTTAACAGGTAGCCTGGACATTGTCACCGATATAGCCGGTGAAACGACCCCGGCGTTGCACGGACACGCCTTTATGGATATGTTCACGACTACACTCTTAAGTGGGAAGTAGTCTAACAATGCTGAACAAATGTTTGTAGTATTGATAAAAGGTAAATGAGAAAATAAACGTCAAAATATTGAACTTTAAATCTTAACGCCTGTACTTTACGTAAGTAAGTTGCTTAAACCTCCATCACTAGATGATCCCTAAAGATTTGGTAACGAGACACGACCGAGATACACAAATAAATCACATAGGTACAATTAAAACTGAGAGCTTTCCGTCCTGCTTAAAACCCACACGATCAAACGGGAGCTCCGAGATAAAAATTAAAACTTAATTAAAAAACCCTAAAACGAAATGAATACAAAACAGCGATGAACAAAAGAACAATGTCGCGGTTGAGGCGTAAAAACATTTTGTCACCAATATCGGTCGAGTTCGTGAGTTCTCGTCGTGTTCCTTTTTGTTCTTGTGTTCCTTTTTGCTCGTTTTCTCGTTTAATAATGCGAGAGAAATGTGGAAGCGGAGATTTATTCAGATTGTCCGGTGTTTTAACGCGGGCCGATGAGAGATTGTGTGGTTAATTATTTTAAGTGTGTTTTTTGAGTTTGTGGGTTATTGATTAGGTGGAATGCCGGCGTAGAGTGTCGTTTAACAAGTCCAGCGCTTAGCAAGGATTTATTTCATATCTACGAGACATTTTGTATTTTTTTTTATAAAACAAGTATAATTGTGACAAAAACCAATAATTAGCCCCAACACCAGGTAATGTGCGGATTTGGATTTTACACATTTAGGACTAAATAATTTCTAGCCTGTTATAAATAAATTTCTGGAAATAATCTAATTTTCTTATCCCACTTGTGAATTGTATAAATATGAAATATAAGACGTGACTGTGGGTAGTTTAACATCCAACGGCAACCACCCATCGGCATGGATATTGAACTCGGATTACCGGATATAGTCTTCACATTTTATGTTGAGACATATTATTCTTCATTGCACCTTATACAGCGTTAATAAATATACAATTGTGACAAAAATAGTCTTAAGGCGCATTCGTTTCATACTAACGACGTGTTTTCCAACAAAGTTGCCAGGAATCGACATTCCATTCTAATTTAACGTTGGACATCACTATTATGACACCCGTATTTTATAACTAAGCACGTCATATTTTTGCAATGACTTAAGGGAGTGACAATATCTGTCCAATGCTATTATAAAATTTACAATTTTTTTGCCATTCGAGGCCATTAGTTCTGTCTAATTTGAAGCATAATACAGAAATGTGGAAGCCTCATTAATGTGACTAGTTTTTTTTTACATAATGTTCCAATTAAAATAAATAAATAATAGTTATAGAGTTACAGAATGTCGATAAATGATTAATTTTATAAAAATGTTCCAAGTTTTTTTTTTTCATATACTCACGTATGATTTTGTATAAAACGTTACAAAATTTAAACCAGACATTTCCATGAGAATATAATTTTCTCATCATAATTCACGACATAGGTCCGTACTAAAATGCCAATCTCACTAACCTACCTCGGAAATCCTTTCCTTATTCTTCGAAAGCAGTGAAGAAACTAATTTATTCTCTAGATATAATTCCTATAATTACTTGATTGATTTAGATTTGAATTAGATTTGGTTTGCAGTACCTAAGTATTTTCTTTAAGCCTGAGTTTAAAAAGTTTTCCTCGGGAGCTAAGTTTGTTTATAATTATGTCTTTCTCAAGGATCAATATTCCAGTTTCTGGAATTATTTACTTACCTACTTTGTGGTCCCAATGTAGGAGGTAAACAATAACTTTGCACCCTTGTGCAACAAATAATTAGGTATTTTATGTCTTTATCGAACGCATAGATATCACTTGTACTTAACTTACTTGTCTTACTACAATTGAGGGAAAAAATTGCACCCTTCAGTGATGACAATTATTAAAATTTATAAGGCCTCCGTCAATGGACACATGAGAAATAAAAAAGAAACTAAAGACAATAACTCATTAATTATCACTTACAGAATCATAATTGCAGGTTAAATAGTGATGCATGTAAAACACAAAAAGAACTTTATCGGTCAGCGAGCAGAGTCGAAATTTACAGATAACAGTTTGACAGATGTGTGCCAAGCAACTGATGGAGAAATTATCATTTTTGTCCCGTGAATAGGGTGTGTTATGTTATAATTGGCTTATATTATTGATCCTGTTCGGTTGTATGTTCAGCTAATTGGTACGATTTCTATAGCTGTTGCTGAGATACAGTCCAACGGAATTTGAAGTATTTACAGATATAGTAATACAATACGACCACAGGTATTTTTGCATGTTAATAAATTTGACGTATTTCTGAAAAAGTACCTAACATTAATGTGTGAAATACAATTATAATTAGAAAATGATATAATATTTTTATCTACTTATTCGTATCAGGTCTTGCCTGTTGCAAATAATGTAGGACTGAAGGTATTCGTTTTATTGTAAACATATTGATTCCAAGCACTACGGATGGCATAATGATGCATGTAAAAGAACATGCAAATCAATGAAAGCGTATTTGTGTATTATATTCTTTGAGGACATTTATTTATATGGTTAGCTGAGAGTACGAATCTGCATAGCTGTAATACGCGCGATCGGTATGTGCATCCGCGGCATAAGTACACGCACCGGTACAAACAAACCTCTGACTAACCAGATGGCAGAGGATTTATAAGATATATACACAGATAAATCTGTGAACTAAAAATGTTGTATATCAAATCAACATCATAATACAGGGTGGAACGGAACGACGATCTTTCCCGCTACCGTCCGAGTCTACCAACCATTACGATGAATTTTCAGTATAGTATCAACATAAAAATATCTTTAAAAAAAATTAACCCCTCGTACCTTTGTACGAGGTTGTTGACTGATTAGTTAGAGCTCAATAGTATGGAAAAGTAAATTTCCCATGTACGTTATCGATGTTGGTCCCATATTGAAAGTTCAACGTAGTGGTTGGTAGACTCGGTCGGTAGCGAGAAAAACCGTCGTTCCGTTCCACCCTGTATGAGAAGTACTGGCCTATTTTATAGTTTTTTAATTAGGTACCTAATTACCTTATAAATATAAAAGTCTAGTATTTCATCATTTCAGCCATTTTTTAATGTTATCTGTTTAAACCAAACTCGGAAACTGTGCCTAAAACACTAGTTTTAAGTTACGTCTGTCTGCTCTGTCATTGGACAAGACTAGCGTACGCATTAAAAATCGCTATACTTCATTCCTAATCTACACTCCTGAAATGGAACATGGACATAATTAATGCACCTTACTTTTGCCCTTTGAGCACGTATCAAATAACGATAACATACCTACACCTTTTTCCAATTTCAACAGTCCGTTATTTTAATTACAAGTAAGTCGTATTATCTGTGAATCGGCTTACTTTGCAAACCTTATATCTTTTATTCGTGCTGGTATCAACTGAGTACTCTATTACAGTACAAATAAGGTTGTTATTGAAATTACACAATAAATTACAAAGCGAGCCTTTGAAGACAAGTAGTCGAAACGCGATTAATAATTCAATGCTCGTGCAAATATGACTTATAAGATATGAAACAGGTGCAAGGATGCATAAGTAAAAATAAGGTAATTAAAACAGTCAAAATAATATAACTAGTAGATAATGTTATTTTTGCAATAACAATTCAACTGTGCTACCTGTTTTATAGTATCTCTATTATTTCACAACTAATAAAATACCATGCTTATACTCTATGCAACTCCATTCAGTTCAGTTCGAAATTTTTTTAAGTATAATTTGTCTTTTTTGTTAAAATTTTCATTTTCAAAATGGGATGCTACCTGTGTGAGTGCTTTTGCACCATCTCACCTTCCTCATACTGGTGGAACAGCAGGTTTGGCGGCTGAAAATGCGGCCAGGCTTAAGCACGCCAAATACGCCAGCCTGGAGCCAGCGTACGATTTTGTTTCGATCGCCGTGGAGACGGCTGGACCGTGGGGTGTCGAGGCTAAAGGGCTTGTTAGAGACTTGGGGCGGCGTTTGAGTGACAGAGGTGGTGATCCCCGATCCGGTTCCTACCTTGTTCAACAAATATCGCTTGCCATCCAGCGCGGCAATGCCGCAAGCATATTTGGCACTTTTGGACAGGGTGGGAGCCGGAGCGGGGTATAATTTACTTAGTGCCTTGTAGTTTTAGTTTTAGGTAAATTTTTAGGCATAGTTTTAAATTGTTATAGTGTAGATTTTGTAATGATTGAATTATTTAAAGTAATAAAATTTGTATATTGGAGTTTCAAAATAAGTGTATGAATACTTAAGCGAAAACTGAACCCCATTATAATGTTTGAATTCCTCGTGACACCGATACACTGGCAAGTTAGCAACCGGTCGAAACCGGAAGGGCGGCCGATTACGATTATTTCATATAATCGTGAGCGATGGACGGACGTGATAATTGCACGTGTAAACTGTCATTATGTACCATTCTGTTTGTTCTGCTCCACTTTAAATAGCAGAAATGGGTGTTTGTGTACTATAAAAATATAGTTGCAATTCTGCATTGTAACGGTTATAAATATACCTAATTAAGTAGCTAAGCAGAATAATATATAACTAATACTTGACTTAAGCCAAGCTAAAGCACAGGTGAATTTATAAAAACTGACATAGGTTAGTACAAAATCGTATCACTTGTACAAGCCCGTAAATATACATTCCTTTTAAAGTTTCGTTTAACATAATCAAGGATCGGACAAATGTGCGTCATTGTTCGCAAGAATATGGACATTATTTCAAAGTTGATTGAATAATGAATCATTTAGATAATCATTTTTAGAAAATTATATATTATTTGATACCGGTAACTATGAAAGCCTTTGTAAATAGCCACCTTAAAGCTTCGAAATCAAATTTCATGAAATTATTCATTTAATGATGTTTGGAGTCCTGTCCATAATTATTGCGAAAAATGACGCACATTCGTCCGATATCTGAATATAATACCTACTCGACGCAAGTTTTAAGTACATGATGATGCTTGGCATGATGCTAATTTATTTTTTGTAATATTGCCTATGACAATCATAATTTAATTAAGGTACAAACTATAATTTTAGTATCAAAGAGTCTCATGAGAATTAAAATCTCATATTTTCTTACTATACATGATCTTCAAAACGAAACGTTTGTGTATCATAAATACCTCGATTGTAAGTAAACACCAGAGGAAAACGCCAGTAATCGCTATTTCATCGTTAGCCGTATTTGCATTTCGCCCCTAGATATAGTTCGCGGTTTGATTTGTGGCCATGTTTGCAAGATTGATTGGATTTACTTACTAAGCTATTCTAGTTTTTCGAACGAGTTGTATTAATAGCTTCCCTTGCTTATAAGACTTTGATGAGTTGACGTAGGGGTTGAACATCGTTTGTAGTTTTTATTATAGTGTAGGATTAGTGTTAGTTATTAGTTACCAATGTAGGAAATGAAGGCTACGAACTATGACTAACATGACTACTAACCGAAACATGACTAACATGATTACTTACCTATTCATTTCTTCGTTATTACGTACATGAATAAGACATTTAATATATACTGTATTATGTACACTAGGAAAAGTAGGGAGTAAATAAAGAGGTGCTTTACTTACCGGTAGGTAGGTAGTTGTATAGTAATTCACAATCTGTTATGAATATTGTTACCTCTAAATTTAATCTCTTAGATAATATCTGGGTGAATTATCAGTATCTCATATATTTACGTAGGTACCTCAATGTACGAGCTTACGTGTACACAGTCTGTAG